>PISX010002715.1:0-152955 GCA_004024625.1 Mellivora capensis
TGTCCTCCATGTTATTTGTTATGCTCCACAAATAAGTGAAACCATATGATAATTGACTCTCTCTGCTTGATTTATTTCACTCAGCATAATCTTTTCCAGTCCCGTCCATGTAGCTACAAAAGTTGGGTATTCATCCTTTCTGATGGAGGCATAATACTCCATAGTGTATATGGACCACATCTTCCTTATCCATTCGTCCATTGAAGGGCATCTTGGTTCTTTCCACAGTTTGGCAACCATGGCCATTGCTGCTATGAACATTGGGATACAGATGACCCTTCTTTTCACTACATCTGTATCTTTGGGGTAAATACCCAGTAGTGCAATTGCAGGGTCATAGGGAAGCTCTATTTTTAATTTCTTGAGGAATCTCCACACTGTTCTCCAAAGTGGCTGCACCAACTTGCATTCCCACCAACAGTGTAAGAGGGTTCCCCTTAGGAGACCACAGATTCTAAAGCTGAACCAGCCATGCCAGCGGCTTCTACTGTCACAGCTGCAGCTAGCCCATCTGTAGAATGGGGATAGAAGGAGTATCTTCAAGAGCCAATCAGAGAAGGGCTCTTTGCTCTAATGCTATTGCCTTTGATCATAACTGTTTAGTGACCCTGCAGAAGAAGGGCAGGGAAGCGAGGGGCAAGGGTCCCCTCCTTAGGAAATGTTCTCAAATCTGTCCTCATGTCTGCCAGCACCCAGTTGCTCTAAACAGGTCTCCAGGCCAGGATAGCATAACATTGTAGGTCCACTCCTCCTCTTCCCAGAGCTGTGAGCTAGTCATCCCTCCTGCCCCAGGCAGAGGCAGGAGAAGGACACCTTAACACCCCAGTTAATCCTGCTTGACCTCAGTGCCAGCGAAGAGCTGGGGGGAAGGGGCAGGTCTCCACCATGACTCACCTACAAACAAGGTCATTACCCATGAGCCTAGGCCTGGTGTGACCTGGAGGTGACCCTGAGAGAGAGGGAAGGTCCTCTCTCCACCCTAAAATCTCTTTCCCAACACTCCTCCTGGCTTCGATCCCTACTATGACAGTGATTTTCTTCAGATGCTGGAGACTCTGTAAAGCTCAGGAGTTCCCCTTTAATAGCCAATATTTTTAGCTCGTGTGCCAGTCACGGTTTTAAACGCTCTCCACAGATTAACTGATTTAATCCTCACCACAATCTATGACTTAGGTATCCTTATGCCCATTTTACCAGTGAGGAAAGCAAACTTAGATTAAGAAACATGCCCAAAGGTCACAACAGCTAGTGGGGGAATTCTAGATCCAGGAACCTGATTTCACAGCCCCTCGTGTCCTCTCCACACCTTCACACACAAGGGACCCAGCTTAGGCAATTGGTTTCAGAAACCATTTACCAAAGAGACCTAGACTTCTATGGTGGCCCCTTGGGAACTACTAGAGGAGGAAGAGAAGAGGGATATGAGAGAAGAGGGTTCCTTCCCTCCCCTATCTTAACCAAAGTGACTTTTTTAAGCCCAACTCTCAACTATGAAGAGACAGTCCAAAGGATTGGAAGAAGAAGCTGGAAGACCAGAATCCAGCTGAAAGTCATCGAACTTGGGACCTTGGAAATCAAGGGTCACTTCTTTCTTCCCTAACCCTCTTGGGTCCGGAAAAAAAAACATGATCATGGGTCCAGAATGTAAAATGGGACCAGCAGATGGCTTGGGGAATCAAACACACACACACACACACACACACACACACACACACACACACACGTCAGCAATGCACCCAGATGGGATGATCTGTCAGTGGTCTTTGGTCAGCCACACCCCATACTCGGCATCCTGGGACATCTCCCTGGGAGCCCGGGCCTGGGATCAAGTCTAGACTCTCGGTGGCGGGTGGCCTGTGGCTGTCAGCCAGCACTCGGTGTGGCAGGTGCACCGTCTGTAAGGCAAGTGTTATACAGATGCTGGGGACGTGGTGCAAGCCCCAGCCCGCTCAGCCTTAGGGAAGAGCTCAGCTACATCTGTCTTCTTCCCTGATGCCAGCAAGCTCCTAAAGGGCAAGGTCAGGGGGGTGGGGTCTTTCTCATCGCTGAGTCCCTTGGGAGGAGCACAGCCCCTCAGACACAGCCTCTCCTGTGCAAGTATATGTGGATGGGGTACAGAACAGCCACCTGCTGAAAATGACCCTGGGAAGGAGCCACACAGGGCCTGGCGCCAGGCGGACCTGGCCAGGCAACTGAGATCCACTTCCAAGTGAAACAGATGGGGGACATCCTCAGCCTCTGCTTCCTGTCCATTCTCACCAGCAACTGCTTCCATCCCCAAGAGGCCCCTCGACTATAAATGAGTCTGGGTAGACAGAGGGTCATGGCCATTATGGTGGAGCCTGCATCTCTTCTCCTTCCCATGGAGACAACGGTGACCACGCGAGACAAAGCAGGACTTCTAAAGGCCTAGGAAGAGCGGGTCAGGACCACCTTCTCCCTTCCCAGCCCACCCCGTGTTGGGAGCACAGAGGATTCTAGACCGCCACAGACGAAATCCCTGCTCCCAACCACGTTTCAGCTCTTCTCCCCCTCCTGCTCTCCTGACACCTTCTGGAACCTCCACAAACCATCAGCCAGGAGCTCTTGACCAAGAGCCAATTTCCTTCCCACTTTCCCACCTCAAACCCCCCACCCTGGGTAGGAGGCATTAGAACCTGGAGAGAGCAGGAAACATCTAGGGCTAGGTGGTGACTGCCCCGGGACAAAGATGGGGCACAGCCAGTGAACGGCCCCAACACACTGCTCCTAAAACACTTCCACTTCCATGTGACTCGGTTATTTCCTGGAGGGCTGAGGGTCTCCCACCCTCCACCACAGGCCCCCCTGAGGAGCAACACCTTGGCCTCAGGGCGTCCATGCTCGGTGGCAAAGCAGCTGTGTTGCACAAGGACCGGAACACGGTTTCGTCTGAAACAGAGGGATGCTCATTGGAAAACCCACACCCCAGGAAAGGGGAACCCTCTCACCTCAACTACTACTCCAATCCCCTGGCTGAGATCACTTCAATCTCATGTGACTAAAGCTAGCGTAGGAGGGAATTGGAGGGACCGAGGGTCTTGGGCCAGCCCCCATTTCCAGAGTGAAGCAGGTGCATCTGGCAGTAGAAGAACCCAGGTCCCTGTGATGCCTGCCCTCACTACCCCCAGGGTGAGCCTTAGCCCCAAACTCCCCACACCTGCGGCACCCTCACAGCAACCTCACCTTCCCCCTCCAAAGATGCCGGGGAAAGATGCTCAGGACACACCCCTCCTGTCCGCATGAAGGAGCCCGCTTTCTCAGCTTAATCTGCCTCCCCCATAACAAGGGCTCAAACAAGGTCCACTCCCCCACCCCGCCGAAATGGGCACCTTTCTCTAACCCCACACTGGCAATTACTCCCAATTACACGATGTGACAAGGCTCTGGGGCCGGAGCACTTAACTCGGGTCCTACATTATGCAACGTTTTTAATCCTCTTACTTAAGGTGGAAAACCGATATGGCACTCTTGAGTTCATGTGAATAGCTCGAAAAATAATTCTAAGAAATAAAAACATCGCCAACATCTCACCTTACAGGCTCCCCGAAAGGATTAAAAGGATGCATAGTCTGAATTTTCAAATGCCCTCTGCTGAACTCTTCTGGAGTCTTTTCGAGGCAAAGGCTCCTCTGAGAGGGACCAAGTGGGGATTCCCTCAACAGGACAGCAGTTCCTGTGTTGCTTTGTTGACTTCCAGCAGCTAGAATCCCAAGGTCCTCCAGCTTATGCCCAAAGGCCACAGCCGGGACTGCCTGAGCCCACTCCTCCCCCAGAGCACGCATGGTGGAAAAGCCAGGGCTCCCATCCATGCCAAACCATCCAGAGCCAAAGCCACATCCTCCTTCATCCCTAAGGCAGGTCCCACCTTACAAGGCCAAGAAGGATCCTCCACTATCCTTAAGGCCACACCCACAGGCCCAGAAGCCAAAGAGATAATCCCCACAAGGACAGAGATTGCTAGAGCAGCTCAGGCCTTGACAAGGTAGGGAGGATATTGTATCCCCCACCAAAGGTCCTTAGCACACAGAGGGTTCCCCGTTTTCTCCCTGATGAACTCAGCTACCCATCCTTGCCAGCTTGCCGTAACACAGTGAATTCACCTAAGATCGCTGGACACTCCAGATACCACCCAGCAATTAGAGGGCAGGTGGGCAAGCAACAGGCCCTGCCTTCTGATACCCATACCCCAGCCCAGGGCCTGGCCTTTGGATGGGAGGGAGCAGCCCGACACTAGCAGGTACAATTACAGTGGCTGGGCCCATTAAACCTTGGGAATAAAGAGCTGGCCTGGTAATTACCCCTAATCCCCTTCGAGCCTTTGTCTGCTAGCTGCACTGCCATAAGCCTAATGGTGTGAGATAAGTAGTCAGACTCCCCAGCCCTCCCCAGAATGGCCTCAGGCAAGTCTAGGGTAGGGGGCACTCACTCAAGCCCACCAGGATGCCATTTCTAAAAGGTTCTTTTGACAGGACCCTCCACAAAGAGGCAGATCACTGTGGCCCCCACAGGACAATGAGGCCCCTGGGGCTACAAGATGGCGGCAGCTGGGGCAGCAAAAGAGGAGGGGGAAAGCTATAGATCCTGGAGGGAACTATTGTTTGGCCAGGAGGTTTGAGCAAGGAAGACCCAACCAACCGTTGGCCTCCTGGATCTAATATCCATTTCCATAACCGCATTTTGGTCATGGTCACACAGAATTCCTGCCCGCGAGGAATGCACGCAGGACATACCTAGTGCTACAGATTTGCCAATAAAAATTTGATTTTGATTTGCCAATTTGATTTGCCAATAAAATGTCTAGCCCTCAAAACTGATGAGCGAATGCCTGTCTGTTACAAAGGACACAGAAGACTCCACTCACAGTGGCCAGCCCCTCTGCTCTTTACAATAACCCTAAGAAGTAGCGCCTGGGTGGCTCAGTGGGTTAAAGCCTCTGCCTTCGGCTCAGGTCATGATCCCAGGGTCCTGGGATCGAGCCCCGCATCAGGCTCTCTGCTCAGCAGGGAGCCTGCTTCCTCCTCCCTCTCTGCCTGCCTCTCTGCCTACTTGTGATCTTTGTCTGTCAAATAAATAAATTAAATAAATAAATAAATAAAAAGAAGTAGAGGGGGAACCTATGACCTAGACAGATAGCATGCCCTTTGTCCTCTGGATCCTGTGACCCCACTGGGCACATGCATCCTGAGGGGCAGAGTCGCAAAAAAGGAAGCCCCTAGGGTCCACTTCAGCAAAAGTCAGGTCCTACCTGTGTACGTTCTCCTTTTCCTGAAAACACAGCCCCCTTCACCCCACCCCAGTCTATCTGTTCTTCTCTCTTTTCGAAAGACACGTGTCCTTGACCATTTAAAGGGGGAGGTTCCTAGGGACTGTTGTCCAATTTCCCTATTTCTCTACACAAGTCCGAAATTCTGTTTTAGTTAAAATATCCCAACTTTCAAAGATCAGCAATGAATTTTAGTAATTTAAAACACAGGATGAACCAAACAAAGATGACTGCAGGCGCGTGCGCACGTGCACGCACGCGCACACACACACACACACACACACATCCCCTTTGCAAGCTCAGCCATCCTGGATTTGCCTGCCTCGAAGCCCCCTTAGCCCACCTCAGATCAAGCTCTGAGAGCAAGAACCTTATCACGTTCATCTCAATAGCCCAGCACGTAACACCTACCCACCAAATATTGGAAAAATGATTGCAAGAATTAATGGCAAAGGAACACAGGGCAGGAAGGTTAAGTCACCTACTCCAGGTGTCCCAACTGGCAAGAACAAAGCAAAGATGGGCAGCCAATCCCAGGCTCCTGGCTACCTGGACCTGCCATGAGTACGTGTTGCTTCCATCAGTCCCAGTCAACCACATTAAGTAATAAAAAACAATGCTTCTCTCCTTCTGTAATTATTCTCTACATCTGAAGTGCAAATTGCACTGTTTCAAGTTAAATTTGGTAAAGCAGTCCCCAACCTGTCCAAGGAAGAGGACAGCTGGGCTACAGACCCCTTCCAGGCATGAGACTTGGGGATGCCAAGTCCATGGGTTGGGTGCAAAGGTGTCCAGACTTCAGCAACCCACAATGCAAGAAGAACGGCCCCTCATGAGGAGCCCCTCTCAAAACCTAGAAGGCCTCTCATGTCCAGTCTTCCAAATTCTAGTAACCACCAATAGCAAATGTAAATGGCATCCGTAAGCAGCAGATTCCTGACCTGGAGCTCCTGCCCCTGGAGCTCCTGCCCCCAGGGGCCAAATATCCAGCTTGACATGGCAATGGGCCCACGAGGCCAAAGCACGAAGAGCCAGATATCCAGGTGAACAGAGCAGCTCGAATGCTGCCCAAATCTGTTATCTACTGGCAAATAATGACATTACAAAGCCACAAAAGAAGTTGTCTGCTCAAACTGAGATCTCATGTCAAGGCTCAGACAGGAAAGGACCAAGCTCTTCCCATCTTATGTGGTTCTTGACATCATTTGGTTACATGCAGCCTGCTTAAATGGGGGTTGCTTGCCGGCTTTCAGCCAGAAGTCATTCTCAGTTCCTAGCTGGTTGTTGGCTGGAGACTGCCCACAGGTCCTTGCCATGTGGGCCTCCCACACAGCTTCAGCAAAACCAGCCAGAGATAGAGCCTTTTGGCAAAGCTGACATTCACAAGCTCAGGTAAGGCATCAGGGGAGCAATATCCCATCACCTCTGCCACCTTCCATCAGTGGGACAGATGTCACAGGTCCTGATCACATTCCAGACAGGAGGGCAGTGCAAAAGGGCATGAGTACCAGGAAGAAAGGGTAACTGGGGGGTCAACATATAGTGTCCCCTACAATGCTTCACACAAAGAATTTTTTATTTGCATCACTTAGAATGATTTATTGCACAAATCCGAAATGATTAAGAAAAAGGCAAAGAAAGAAAACAATAATAGGTGAGAGATGTCAACACTGTTTTGGGAGCCAGCAAGTAAACGGCTAAGAAATGCGGACTTAGGCTCTAGCATTCAGCAACCTGCTAAGCCTGCCCTGGGCCAGCCTTCAAGGAGTGAGCTTCTGTGTTCCAGAAGCTCAGGAGTTGAAGAAATTAGAGGTAATGGTACCTCTGGAAGCAGAGGTGCAGCTGGAATGGAAAACAGACAGACTGAGTAGAGTCTTCAAAAGAAGCAGGAGAGACCTCCACCCCTAGATGCTTTCCCTAATCCTCATCATCCACATTATTCCTTCTCTCCCAAACTTTCTGAAGACAGTAGGTCTATCCTCTGGTTTCAGGGATGATAAAGCAAAACTTGCAAGTAGTAGGGTGCCATTCTGTGAAAACTGATACACTGAACAGCAAAATTGTCTGTCCCCTTTCCTTTCTTGGCTCCCAGAATTACATGTGTCGTGCTAGAACATTCCTCTCTGAAACTAACCAGCCCTTGGAAACACTCCTCAAGATACCATTATTTGAGGGTCCCCAGCTGGCTCCTATCCAATCACACTAAGGAGAAGCCCATTTGTCAACAAGATCCCCGCCCCCATATCCAGAGGACTTCCAACCAGCACGGTGGTGCCTTCCATTAAGTATAAACCAAGAATCACTAAGGGCCTCCAACACACACACACACACACACACACAACAGGACTACAACCAAGAAGACACAAAAGTAATCCAGAGCAAAGACACTAGAAAGAAGAAAAAATCCAGACAAAACTATAGTTAATACCTTCAGCAAAATAAGACAAAATAGGAACTAAAAACTGTAAAGGACAAAGAATAGAAAAGAGCTCTAAGAAATCAAAAACTGGAAACCAAGGCTAAAAAATCCAGTAGACATTTATAAGATAAAGTGGAAAACACAATCTAGAACAGCAGTTCCAAAAGTGTGGTCCTCAGACACCTAAGGGCTCCTGAAACCCTTTCAGCAAGTCCACGAAACCAGAATTGTTTTTATGAGAACACTAAGCCACTACCGGCCTTTTCCACAGCGTTGACATTTACACTGATGGTGTGGGAGCTACTGTGGGCACCGCTCCTGATGCCGTAACACAAATCAAAGCCATGGCATCATCGAAGTGTACTAGGAATCACTGGGGTCTTCGCCAAGAGGCACCCATGGTAAAAATAAAGGCCAAGAAGTCTTCTCTCGAAAATGAAGAAAGCAGCCTTGCAGCACAAGGAAAACAACCGCTCACACTTGTTACTAACAAACCAAATTCTAGCTCTCAGGCAAAATTGGAATTTTAGCTTATTTATCTACTGTCCCAAGCCTGAGAACATACTTTTATATTCAGAGCAGCAGTGATATTTACCTATCTAATTGTTTGGTGAAATACAAAAATACATATCAACACTGAACAGATTTGTGTAACCCCGTGAACCAATATTTGCCGTAAGACCAAGCAATGATGTTACAAAATCAGGCAGAGGTAAAATCCCCTCAAAGCACAAGAGAGACCAATGGCTTTTAATCTAACAGAGAACAAAAAGTTCACTGATCAAGTTTCAGATTCCACACTGAAACTGATCATTACGAATTTACCATTGTAGAGTTCTGGTATAACATCAAAACCGAGAACCCACGACTATATAAAAGGGCAGCAAAAACACTCTTCCTTTTTCCAGCTACACATCTGAAGCGAACTAGACTTTCTTCATGGACTTCAAGCGAGAGAGCGCATCACCACAGATCACGGGCAGAAACAGGTGAAAATACAGCTAGCTCTATAAAAGCACATGTTACACAGAGTGGCAAAAATATACAACACAGTCACACTTTTCACCAAAGTTTTGCTTTGAAAAAATACATCTTTACTTCCGTAAGTTCTGTTCCGTATGTTCGCAAGAAGCAGGTTTATTATTATTTTCATGACTTACTCTTTAAATGTCTGTTGTAATTTCTAATACGGCAAATGACAACCTACATCAAAAAAAGCTTTCTGGGATGCTCAGTGATCTTTAAAAGTGTGAACAGACCTGGAGGCTAAAAAGGGACCTGAGACCAAAAGGTTTGGGGACTGCTGCACTAGAAAAAAAAAAAAAGCAGCAGAAAAGACGGAAATTAGGAGAAAAGGTTAATTAGAGAATCTGTTCGGGAAGCTCAACCAAAAAAAAAAAAAAATAGGAAAAAATGAATGAAGAGTGGAAATTTTTATCAAATTTATAATGTAAGGCAAATCCCTAGAGTTGAACAGAAGTATCAACCAAAAACAATGCATTTTTGACTCATATTAAGCAACGGAAATGCGACATTTCGGTACCCTGGTGATAAAGAGACAATCCTCAAAGCTTTGGGTCGGGGGAAGGAGGGTGGAAGTGGGGAGTATGTGCAAACAGTCATTTCTGAGGACTGGGACACAAAATAGCACCTGACTGGTCAGATAATGGGCAACTTTCTATAGGAAAAGCGATTTTTCCAAGCTTTTAAGGGAAAGCAATTTCAACCTAGGCTTTTGATATTCAACCTAGGCCCAAGGCCCAAATATTAATCAAGTATAAAAGTCAAACAAAGATACTTTCATTCATGCAGTATGTCAGTATCTTTGCATCCCATCTACCCTTTCTCAGGAAGGTACTGGAAGGCAAGCTCCTTGAAGGTGAGACTAAACACAGAGAGAGCAAGGCATGGAACTCAGGAGGGAGGTGATCCAGCAGGACAATGGTGAAGGGGGGACTCCGTGAAGCGGCAGCACCAGGAGAGCAAAGTATCCAGACTGGAGGAGGGGGGGGTGCGGAGAAACAGAACAAATATTACCTGATGCCTCTGAACATGTTCAGGAAATATTTCCAGTTTAGTCAGAGAACTGGAGGATAAATAGTAATAGAAAACCAAGCCAACTGAAAAGCAAGTTGGTTGCTATGTACCTAATTCCAGGGAAAACAAAAAGTCTATTAGAAAAAAGGCAATCGCAGGACACTACGTGGATGGTGACTGACATCACTATGGGTGTTGACACACTTAGAACCCGGGAGCTGCCGTGCTCTGGCAAGGCTGGCAGAGACTGGGGAAGTTAGGTTAGTCTTACCTGTTTCCGTTGCAAGAGAAGTGGGGTGCCTGAGTGGCTCAATGGGTTAAGCATCTGCCTTTGGCTCGGGTCATGATCTCAGGGTCCTGGGATCGAGCCCCACACCAGGCTCCTTGCACAGTGGGGAGTCTGCTTCTCCCTCTGCCTCTTCCCCCACCCCCCGCACTGCACTCTCTCTCTCTCTCTCAAATAAATAAAATCTTAAAAAATAAACAAATAAATGACAAAAGAAGTGATCTAGGAAACCCAAATCCCCCATGTTTCATAACCAAAAGTCAAAAAATACTAAATAAAACTGAAAAATCAAGAAAGAGGTAGTATAAGCATATCACTTAGGAACACAGTAAATACCAAAACAAACCAAGAATGAAAACCAGTTACCCCTAGGAAGTGGGAACCACAGGTGGGAGGCAAGGGACAAGTGGGCTGCTGCTTTTCATTACAAGCTTATTACTGCTTGGCTATGAATATGTATTCCTTTGGCAAAAATAAAAGTTAAATTAAAAACTACCCGGGTACCAGAAGAGCCAAACTCCCCTTCTCACAGTCTCAGCCTGTAATAAACATTCCTTGTTTTTACTTGCTTCTACCTCTTAACCATGGGCCCAGTTCTGAGTGGCCAGCCTGGCATCACCGGGGTGGGGGGTGGGGGCGGGAGAGGGGGGAGGACAGGAAGTGCGGGTCCCTCTATCCAAATGTGACACCTGCCTCTCCCATGGCAGAGACTGAAGCTATCCCAACAAGCGCGGTCATTGTCATCACTACTCACTGGACCCTCGTATGGGCTCTGGCTCATGTGCCCTGTATCACCCACAGTGCCGGCCACTGTCATTGCTCTCCTTTTTCCAGATGAGGGTGGTACTCAGGCAGGCGGAGGCAGGGCTTACCCTCCCTGGCCCCTCAGCTGCAGAGCTGGGATGGGAATCCAGGTGCTCAGTGCATCTCTCCAACCCACGCTGCTCTTCCAAGCTGGCTGGAGCCCCCTTTCCCTGTGGTTTCCACAGCCTCAGCCCCCAAACCTCAGAGGGTCACTTGCTCCCCTTAGGAGACCTGTACACACCTGCCTGTCATCCCAGGTACCCTCAATTACTCACATGTATTCAAGCAAGAAAGCTGCCAGGTGCCCCAGAGCATCACTGTGGCAGGAAAAGAGACAGGACAAGCATTAGTACAGCTCACCTGGGAGAGGAGGAAGCTTAGACCAGGGAGAAGAAGGGGACAGTCTCAAGTCACACAACAGGCACCCAGGTGGCCTGACTCACCTTCGGGCATCCCCTTGGCTCGACTCCAAGCAGGCCCCTTCCATGTCCTCGTTCAACCTCTGGAATTGGTCTATTCATTAGAATAAAGACCATTCGTGGGTTTCCAAAGTCCAGCTTTGAGCTTACTCCTCAGTGACAAGAGTCACAAGTGGACACCAACAGACACCGTAACAAATGGTGCCTGGCTCCCATCGAGAGGAGGACATGGCGGGTGGGGCGGGGCGGGGGGAGGGCGGGTTGGTTGCAGGTCCAGGTGCCAAGACCCTCAGGCTTGGGAAGTCTGTTCCTGGGAAGCCCAAGAGGACGAAGACATACATAGAGGTCAAAGTGACCCTCAGGCTTTAAGGAAAATATTTGTCTTCCCAAAGAAGTCCAGAGCTCTTCCTAAGGACCCAAGTGGAGCCAAAGAGTAGGGACAACATTCCCGTGGCAAGTAGTACATCATTTCTCCTCCAAGCTCCCACACAGGGTGGCCCAGCTGGACACAACCAAAGGTTCCCCCAACATTTGCTAGAGACACCCTGAGAGCCTTTCCCGATGCTGAGGACAGATCACTTACAGGACTGGGCACGAAGTGGACACTGGCGGATGCCTGACGAATGAGCGTGTAAACCCACAATGCTCCAGGCGGCTGCAAGCAGGCTCCGCCCACATGGTGAGAGGTTTTAGCTTCTTTCTTAAAAAGACAAGGACATGGTTCCATGGACACCCAGGCTCACCCAGTGGGTCTTCTTTCACTCCTTCAAAGGCGTTAATGGTCAGTTCTCAGACCCAAGGAAGTTCTATAAAGAACTTCCCCATCCCTCACCAGAGCCCGCTTGCTTATCTCTCTAGAGCATCATTTCCCAAGCGTGGCCCACCCCATCAACAGCCACAGCATCACCCAGGAACTTGTTAAAAATGTGAATTCCCAGCACCCACCCGAGACCTAATACATCAGAAATTCTGGCGGTGGCTGGGACCTGGAAATCCGTTTTTAACAAGCTCCACACGTGATTCAGAACCAAGATGGTTTAGAACCATGGTTCTGGATAGAAACCCACCCACAGGCTCTGTACAAAGCAGGATTCCTCCTCTGAATCAGAAACAAAATAGCTGATGTCAGAGATTACTCATTGTTAGGATCCTATCCAATTCCTCCAAAATCATTTATTCAGTACCTATTCAATGTCTGTCTACATATACCTATGGATACACATGTATATAATATTAAAGGAGACACAGAAATAAGTTCATGAACAAATGCACACAGATTTTTCACAAAGCTGTGTGCATGTGTTTTTGCCAGCATCTCCCTAAGCTCCTCTATACTCCCTGCGCCTGGGACCCAGTTAGCTTTCCCTGGGACACGGGCCCATCCCTACAGATCTGCACAGGGCTGTTCTGCCCACTCGAGGGGAGCCGGGGGCTAAGCTAGCCACCATCCCTCCCTGCCTGCCCAGTCTGTCCCAGATGACCAGCTTAAAGATGCTCACGGCTCAGGCTGCCGCCCAGTCCAGGACGAGGCACCGCGTTTCCCTGGTCCCAGGTCACCAGTGAATCGGTGATGGCCCCATGGGACCTGGAGGACAAGGAGACCCAGCCCGTGTGTTTGCAGGGTCCCCTTAGGAACATTCCACAGACCAGCCCAGCTGGAGACCTGGGCCTGCAACGTGGACCCCTCTGAAAGCCTCATGAAAGCATTCCAGGGTGTAATAAACCCGTCAGGCCCTGGCTAATTTATATCGAAGCGGATGCTTTCCCATTTTTCAGAATGTAAATGTTTAGATTGCAGCATTCCCCTGCCTCGGGATCCGGGGTCCTGGCACGTAAGCGGCGCCATCAGCCCGCTTGCCCTCGGGATCCTTAGATGGAAGAGCCCCGATGCCAGGCTCCCCGACTGGGAAGAGCTTTCTGCCCTCCAGTGGCCCCTGTGCAAATCCCACCCAAGGGAAGCCCTCACTCTGAGTCACTCTCACTTTTCCACACCAGGGGAGGGGAAGTGGCCCTTCTGAAGCCAGGACCTCAGAGCCAACAGCCACTCCGACAAGCTAGGTTATTCAAGATAGCATTCCTCATATTTCTTTCCAGAATGTTCCTCATTTGCTCTGGTCTCAAATACATTTTATTAGAATCTGCAATGCATAAACAGGCAAGAGAAGTAGATTAGTGAGAATAAATAAAACGCAACAATCCAAGAAAACAGTCCAGTTCGGCTGAATGAGCCCAAGCATGCCACTGCCCGCTCTGTCCAGAGAGGCTTGCGCTAACCCATGAGACTCCACTAGCCAACACCCTGGGGGGTCCGCCCCCCTGGGCAGTCCCCAGGAAAGAGAAGGTCCCCTGCCAAGGGAGCCATGAGCCCAGGGGATCACTAACGTCTCCTTAGGGTCCAGACACTGGACAGTCAGCTCCCTAAGACCAAGAGAACTTCAGACGAGAGACCCCATGATAATCCACCCAAGGACGTCAATTCTTTCAACCAAAACAGAGCCATCATTCCAGCACCATGTTCCACAAACAGGTGTCAGTTCACATGTGAGTCATACAGGCCACTCCATCTTTCAGTTTCCTCATGGGCAACATGAAGCTGACAAGGCCTGACCCTCCCCACCTGCCAAGCATGATGTGCGGAATCCAGAAATGCTACAGGGAAAGGCTTGAGAGTCATAGGAGGAAATCTGCTTCACTCACCCAAGAAGGCAGCAGAAAGCTGTGCCTCAGAGCACCGGCCCGGTCGTGAGTCACAGTGCCCAGTTCCTGTCCACCCTCTCCTGGCTGTGTGTCCTTGGGCAAGTCACCTCACTTCACTGAGCCCCAGCGTCTTCCCAGTAAGATGGAGAGGATCTCCATCAGTCTCCTAGGTCGTTACTAATACTCCACAGGTACTGAGTATTCACTCTCCTAATCCAAGGATAACCAGGTGAGATCACCTGAGTGGACTGTGTACCTGGCTGAATGATCCATTCCCTTGAGGGCACACTGGCTGGATGATGGCAAGTGGTACTCGGGCATCATTTTGAGAATGAATTACAACATGAGCGGAAGGCAGACATGAACTAGACCTGTTCCTACACACAAGCAACAGACTCTGACCACCCCCCACCCACCCAGAGAGCCAGGACTCTGCCTGGGGTCCTCAGCTCAAGCCAACACCACTCCCCTTACCAAGAGGACTAGCAGAGGGTGACCGGTGGAATCACTGACCTGACCCACCCAACCACAGTACCCCACACTTGTCCTCAGGACCCATGGCAAGAAGAGGAGTCAAGCCCACCAGGGGCTCTCCCTGCACAGTCAAGTCACTTGACCTGCCCTAAGTCAGCAGAGGACAAGGTCTTCTTGCAAATGCTCAAAAGTGAGCCCGAGTTCCATGCCAGGTTTGCCCTAGGTCTGAAGCTCACTGGCAGTCCACAGCTCTACACCACTCCTTCAAGAGACCCAACCCAAGGTCTCCTTCAGCTGTGAAGGCTGGCCATGGCACCAAGGGCCTTCATCCTGTCTCAGGTCTCTGCAAACCAAGCCTTGTCTAGCTTCTCTTCCTGGTCTTGGCCAAGGGGACAAAGCCGTGAGGATGAGCAAGGACCCCCTGGCCCCCAGTCCAATCATTTGCAGATGGTGTGTGCTTCCTTCCTTGGCTTGCCTGTGATCACCTCAACACTTGCTGGCCAATCCCTACCACAAACCAGAAGTTCTCCCTGCTCTACCGTTGGGCAGCCTGGCTAGAGGTTCTATTCCACTAACTTCCATCCTGATAATTAGAAGCAGCTCTCTTCCATGCCCCTGTAGGATTTAACAAGCCACATAACGTCACATTTCCCATTGAGGCAGCTTAAACCCACCTTTCACTCCGGGGATACTGCTGTTCCGTCCTGCCCCGGATACCAAGCTGCCCAGCAGCCACGTCCTGCCAACAGCCAGCACTTCCCCTTTCCTGGGGTCTAGCCTCTGAGCAGGGCCAGGAGCTCAGGCCTCCACAGGGGCCTCCAACAAACACCTTGGTAGAAAGCAGAATAGAATCCTCTTCAGACCCACGTTCACATTATGGGTAATAAAGGCCTTTATGTGCCTATAAAGCAAAATTCCTGCAAAGCCTTTCCATCTAGACTTGCCACGTGCAGTAAAGTGGCTGCTGCTTAAACGTGGCCTTTACGCGTGCCAGGGTGTAGCCCCCCTCCACTGCAACCAGGTGATACCATACCCACCTGACCTGCACGTGCAAGGGGGTCCAAATCCCACTGCCGGCACCTGCCAGCTGAGTGCGACAGGCCTGTCACTGCATCTCACCGAGCCGCATCTGCCCCCGCTGGAGCATGGGATAGCAATAACCCCTAACTCAATGACTGATGTAAAAATCCCACTTGTGTTTTATCCATTCATTGAATCATGGACCAGATACCTACTGAGGCTCTACCCTGTGCCACACCAGGTCAGGGAGCAGGAGATAAAACACTGAGTGACAAGATCCATGCCCTCATGGCTTCCATTCTAGTGGCAAAGAGCCAAAGAAGGAGCTTCCATTTCCACTAATGCAGAGTGCCGGGGATGCAATGAGGTGGGGAACCATGGAGGTGTGGGGGGTGTGAATGCAGACTGAGGATTCGAATCAGACCCGTTCACGTACGTGATCCCCATGGAGCTAGAAAACACACCCACTGCAGTATTGCACGACATTAATATTTAAAGAATTCTCTACTGTTATCAGTTGCAGCATGTGATATGCTATTATCCCACATCACAGCACACTGCGCTCACTGACCCCACAGCTCGGGCAGCCTCATGGAATCCTCTGGATCCTCTGGGGCTTTGCTGCTGCCACGTCATTATCAGGGGTGACTTCTGAGAGCAGAGGCCAGAGGCAGATTGTAACCCTCCCACCAAGCCCTCCCCCCATTCCTCAGAGTGGAAGACTTCCTCAGAGTCGGGGTGAGCCCTACTAAGGACCAGGACCTCTTCTAGCCTACCCAGGGACCAGCACACAGCAGGGGTCCTGAATGGCTGAAGGAGCCGCTCAGCCCCCGAAACACATCCACCCCACATGTGGGGGCACAGGGAAGGAAATCCACGCTGTTTGTATGAACAGTAACAGCCAGCTAAGACAAGAGATTCCTGCACGCATGCCTTTCCTTTACCATCTCTGCCAAGACTGTGTCACTCAGCCTCAATAACCAGCTCGGACAGTCCTTCAGCCCACCACTCCCCAACAACGGGGGTGATGTGCCAGCCCCACCAACCCCATCTTGGCAGCTGAGGCAACAGTGATAGAGTGAGATGACTCTGAGGTCAACTGGCGTGCAGCCTGTCCTGAGGGAGAAGCCAGACGGGGCCTCCCCAGAAGTCCGACCTGTCCACATGTCCCCTCCTGCAGGCCAGACCAGTCACCTGGACCAGGGTGTGGGACTGGCCTCCTACTGTGTGCCTGGCCCTGGGCCGAGCAGCTCAGCTGGCACGGGGACAGAGCAGCACCAGCCCTGCCATCAGAGGGCAGACAACGACCCGTGCCTTCTTTCTGCACACTTCCTCCATCCATGAGAAGTCGTGCACAGCAATGGTTCACAGGAAGCCCATAGTAAGAGAGCAAGAGCAACGTTGGTTGGAGAGCGGGCAGTGTCAGGCGCAAGGGAGGCCAGACTGCAGGGGGCAGGGGGGTACACCAGGGGAACGGTTAAGGAGAGGGAACTCCTGGAGCCCTGACCCAGGAAGGCTCCCCGTTACATACTGTGAACCTTTAAAATAAAGCAGCCAGGTATGTTCCCACCCCAAAATGGGTTTGTTTGAGACTGGGAAAGAAATGCAATCCAGGACAAGGAGTGTAGAGCAAAGCCATAGGCAAGGCTGGAGAACAGAGGAGAGGTGCGCTCCGTTATGGAGGAAAGGGGGATGTCAGAAACCGTTACCAAAACCAAGGCCGCTGGAGCACACTGGCTGAGATGTGACTGCCTCTCACAGGCTGGGCTGTTGCTGGGGACCGCCCAGGGAAGCCCTTCTTCCTCCTGCTGGGGTAGTAAGGTAGTATCCATGCAACAGACGAAGAGTGGAGGGCGTGAGAGCTCCCGTCGCCCGACCTCCTGGCTCCATTTCAACGAGGCTGCCCTTCATCCATTCTTATAATACCAACAACCTGCCATCCAGGGGTGCCTCTGCCTGCTCCTGCCCGAGGGCCCCTCAGAAACAGAGAGGCAGCTCTATGACTGCAAGGGGCACCCCAAGCCCTTTGAGGACAACGGGGTGGCTGCCTCCTTCAGAAAAGCCCACCAGGACACAGGAGTGTGGAGACTGTAAAGGGCGGGCGCCACCGCATGGCAGGGGGAGCCCATACTGCCCAGCCTGTCACAGGGCACATAGAACCAGAGTTTTCCCACCCAATGCAGCTTGGCTACCCTTCCTCTCCCATCTCCAGTGCTCAGGGCACTTGACAAAGCAGCTCAGCCTCCCCTTTCAGGGAGGTCAGGCCATGGGCACCCACCCATTCAATGGCTGGCACCCCCAGACCACACCCTGCTCCATCACCTTGGACCCTAACAGTTCAACTCAGCCCCTTGGCAGCTACCTCACATCACATCTGGCCCAGACTCCAGTCCGCAAGGGCCCCCCACGAAATTTCTGACAGGGAGGTGGAAAGTCGAATGCTTCCACCTCTTTCTGGAATGGTCAGGTGTGGGGGTTCACGCCACCTCTGCTCACACACCTCCAGGGATGGCAAGTGGCCCCGAGAGGGCTGAGTCCCTAGAAGGCCACTCTGATAGACACCAAGTTCCTCCTTAGTGAGCTGACATCTGTCCATCCCAATTTGCCATGGGACAGCCTGGGTCCCGCCCCCCAAGGGCACACGATCAGACGGGCTCCTCTCCTAGCAGACCCTTCAGCCACCGGAAGATGCCCTATTCCTCATCAATCATCACTGCCAGGAGAGAGGCCACATGCCAGGAAGCCAGTGAGTAAGCTGAGAGCAGAGCCCTGCCCAGCCGCCTGCTGGGGAAGAAAGCGAGCCAGAAGGTAACTCAGGTCAGAGAGAAAAGTGCTCCACGAGAGTGAGTGGAGAACAGGAGGAGCACAGGGAAGAAGCCACAAGCTCTACGGTGTCAGAGAAGCCTGTGCACAGGGTGTTCCCAGAGTCGCCAGAGTCTCTCCGTGTCTGGGGAAGAACATTCAGGCACAGACAAGCCCAGGGACCCAGAGCTGGTAAGTTCTAGGACAAAGACCCACGCCAGGCCAAGACAGGCAGGGGAGCCTCTTCCCCTATTCCCACCCACACCGAGGCACCTGCCACAAGTTCCTCGCCCCGCCTCCAGGACGCCCGGCTGCTCCCAGTCTCCTGATCAGCAAGGGAGCCTCTGGGGCTAGAGAACTTGCAAAGCCGTCCCGGGGGTGCCCAGCTCTCCCCCATCCGTTCATTCACCCATCCCCTCATTACTCTCTCAGACACACAGACTTCCTCTCTGTCTCTCTCACCTTCTAGAATGGCCAAAGGGCTCTACCTTGCAGCCTGGGAGGCTTCTCTAGCTAGTCATGCCCTGAGTGCTCGCTGCACTCAGGGGCCAAGTAAACGGAGATGGTGTGCCGAGGGATGGCACCTCCCCCTAGTAACTTTCCTCCTCCCTACAGAAGCCATGGAACCTTCTCTGCATCTTGCATGTAGGGGCTGGGGCAGAGAGAAGATGGGGCACCACGGTTCCTGCCCTTGGAGCCCTGTCT
This sequence comes from Mellivora capensis, assembly GCA_004024625.1. Classification (NCBI taxonomy): domain Eukaryota; kingdom Metazoa; phylum Chordata; class Mammalia; order Carnivora; family Mustelidae; genus Mellivora; species Mellivora capensis. The sequence goes on from PISX010002715.1 coordinate 18,948, forward strand.
TCTGCCAGATTCTGCCATGGGGCTGCCACCAACCATCCCCTCCCAGAACTCACTTATGCAACAAATACTTATCAAGCTCCCCCTCCATGGTCAGCACTGAACAAGTATATTGAAAAGGCTCCACCCTTAGGTCACCACGGTAAATCCCTGTGCCCTCACCCTCCAGTCTGTGTACTACTCATCTGGTATGTATAGGGGTCCCATGTTGGGCCAGTGCTGTTGAACACACTGGCTAAGTATGAACCTGACAGTTGGGGTCCCAGCCTCCATGAAGCTGACCTGCTCAGGGAGCAGAAAGAGAATAAATAAATAAACAAACTGGTTAAGTGCTATAAAGATAAATATGGTAAGGTCATTAGGTGATAAAGGAGGTGGGGCAGGGGGGAACTCAGGGAAAAAGCACTCTGAGAGGTGACATGTAAGCGGAGATCTGAATGAGAGGGAGGTGTCCCGTGCAAAAATCTGGGGAAATCATGCTTCAAGCAGATGAAACAGGAAGTACAAAGGGCCTGAGGTGGGAGACACTGCGGCATGTTCAAATAACAGAAAGCCAATGTCATTGGTACTTAATGAGCAAGAAGGTGATGCAAAAAAAAGCCTTCTGCTACTTTCATAAGCTCTTAGGTTCTAATTCTAGGCTGGACACAGGGTTTTGTCTCCCTATCTTCCCCCCTCTTGTGCCATCAGGACAGGCTAGGTATGCTGCAGTTACAAACAACCCCAAAGTCTCAGTGGCTTGAACCCACACAAGGGTCCTCCTCCTTTACACTACATACCCACCACGGGCCAGCTGGCATCACTACCCAGCCTTGACTTCCCTCTGGGGCCTAAGCAGACAGATCAGCCACTCTCTGGAATTTTGAGCCAGAGGGAAAGAGAAAGTAAGGCTCATCACATGCTGGGTTTTTAATATAGCCACGTGTGACATCAAGGGAAGAGAGAACTACAGTCCTACGACATGGCTGGGAGGAGAACTGGAAACATTTGGGAGGCAGGACTTAGCACTACCAGAGCAAAAGCTTGTTTACCACATGGGGTCCTGGAACAGCAGTGAAACAGGCCTATGGCCAGCGCCATCCCTGCCTGAGAGATGGCAGCCAATGTCTCCAATGCACGCAAAAACCCAGCTGGGCAATGGGAGAGTAAGTGAGGGCCAAAACCAGGCCTCTCTTCTTCGGCTCTGCAGTGAAACTTTCACTGACTAAGGCTTCTGCGGTGATACAAGCGCAATCATGAGTGCCCCACCTAAGAGGCCCTGCACACGCCAGACCCGTCCTCCCACCTCTGTCCCTTACCAGACAGGCGTCCAAATGCATCATGTAAATCCCTTCCCAAGGCAGCAGGGGGTTGCCTGCACTTCCACAAGGGTCTTGTTTCTCCCACCCTTCCCAAAAGACTCCGAATTTGCTCCTGTTGCTCTTCGCGCCCCCTCCACGGGCCACCAAGGAGACGACCTCAACTTCTGATGCAACCATGGCTCCTCTGGGTGAGGCCAAGAAGCTTCCAAAACCATAAAGATGTCCAAACATTGGCCCAGCTCCCTCCAAACAGACATAAACCGCCTCGCGCACATCCGGGCCCACCACGAACCACACCCCCTCCTCCGGGCCTCAGGCACCATCTGGCACCTCCGCCCTCCGGCAGCCCACAGTGATGTGATGGGGGAATGGGCACAGGGGAGAGGAGGGACTGGGCCACACCCAACCCCAGCACCTCCACTCCCCGAGGCGTAAGGTGCCTTTGATGGGGCCTATCCCCACCCTCGACAGAGCGGTGACAGCCCGCACACTCGATTCGGTGCCAGGCTGCCCCAAATCTAGTTATTTTTAGTCTGTTTGTTTACCCCATCTCAAGCTAGCTCTGTCACCACTTGTTATCATAACAGAGAGCACCTGGATGTGTCTCGGAAAAGCAACAAATAAGCCTCGGAGAGGCTTATTCTGGCGATTGCCAGAAACACCAACTGCATTTCCAGCCTGATGCCCCCATTGCAACAAAGCAGATTCCTTTCTTCCCTTCACATGGGAAGCCTAATCCACGTAAGCCGGCCAGCAATGGCTGCCTGGCCGCCCGAGACATTCCTTCCCCTCATCACCCCCGCGCCTGGGGACATCAGCCCGGCACGGGGCTGAGGGCGGGCCCTGAGGATGGTCAATGATGTCCCTCCCCGCCATGAGACAACCTCAGGTCAACACGTCCACCGAGAGCCAGAGCAGTCAGGGATCCAGGCAGTGTGGGGACAAGTAAAGCCAGGGACGTGGTCGTCCAGGCAGACAGGCCAGCAGGGCACGAACACAATGACCCAGACCACGTCCTGTGAGCCCCATCCTGCCACAGGCAACACACACTGCAGGACACCAGCCCTCTGCTACCGTGGCCGCACGCCAGGCCCCAGAGGGGCTGGGAGTGGGTGCTCTGGCCCCCTGGAGCTCCCAATCCCAAGCTTCTGACGTTCTCTCACCACCAGCACAGCAGCTCCAGAAGCATCGACTTGCCTGGGACACCATCTGAGGGGCAGGAGAACCAGACCACACCATCTCCATCTTGCTCAGTCTGGCTTTCATCTCCACTTGGAAAGAACCAAGGGTGACAGACAGCCCATTGGGAATGCCTTTCCACCCAGATTTTATCCAAAGTCGTGGCCTAGGTCCAACCCCAGGCAGCACATCCCCACTGAGCACCTACTGTGAGCCAGCCCCGTACGGGGGTCCACGCAGGAGATGGGTGAAGGGGAAGGCCGGCCCAGCCTACTGAGCAGGTCCATGCCTGCCACCTGGACAGAGAGGTCCAGAGAGCATCGAACACAGCGGCCCCTCCTACCTACACCCAGCCCTATCCTCCCTAAGCCAGGCCTTCATTGTCTCGGAGGTTCTATCAGCCTTGTGAATAGCCCCCTCTTCTCCTGCCCACATGTGGCCAGGTGACTCTCTCCGACCATGTCACTCACCCACTCAAAACTTTCAGTGGTTCTCAGGGTGCCCGGGTGGCTCTGTTGGTTAAGTGTCAACTCTTAATACTGGCTCAGGTCATGGTCCTAGGAATGAGACCCACATCAGGCTCGGCACTGGATGTGGAACCTGCTTCAGATTCATCCTCTCCCCCTCTGCCCCTCCCACTCCTAGGCTTGCACGCTCTCTCCCTTAAAAATTAATTAAAAAAATAAAAGTCAAATTGAAAAAAAAAAAACCTTCAGTGATGCTCCTCTTCCCCTCATCCATTCATTCACTAGCCGGTGAGCACTCACCATGCACCAGAGCCAAGGCACCAAGGCCTCTGTCCCAGTTCAGTAAGAAATTCTGGCTCCCAATTTTAAGGGGAGACCTTCGGCATCTAAGGACACTGGCCGTGCAGTCAGACCTCAAGACTCATGTCTGCCCCTTGCTACATTGGTTGGCTGGTCCCTGGATATCGAGCCCAGAGATACCCTGGGCTAAGAGAGGTCATTGCAGCGGGAGAACAGGTCCTTGGCAGTGTCCTTGCCTTCAGTCTCAAGGGCTATGGGTGTGAAGCAAAGCAAGAGGGAGATGCCTTGCCAGTGGAGTGGATCCAATAGAGGCCAAAAGGCATAGAGTAAGTCTGGGTGGCAGGGGGGAGGTACTGTCAGATTTAAACAGAGGAGAAGTTTGGAGACCAGAGCAAGAGGTCAAGGCCAATCACAAAGGTAGATTTTGCTCTCTGTCCCCAAAGCTTCCAGGCATATGGTACCAAACCCAGAACTGCCAGTAGGTGAAGGACTTTCCTAAGGAGCCCTGATGGTCAAGAGGGTAGGAAGAGACTGGAGTCAGGTCGGTGGAAGGAGGAGTGAAGGATGCCTTTGTCCTGGGGAGTGGAGGGGAAGAAGGTGGTGCATGGTGAGCCAGCCTTAACAAGTGATAGCTCACAAGGGCAGGAGAGCTGGGGAGCAGGGCTGTGCATCCTAAGGACACGTGTGCTCCCCCACCACGCAGGCACAGCAGCAGAACAAAGCTCTGGGCAGTGAGGATACTCTGGCTTGGAGCCTGGCTGTGAGGAACAGGGTGTCCCACAGCAGCTATCCAAGCTCTTTAAGTCCCAAGGGTAAAAGACTTCTGACCGCCAACAGGATATCTGTCTCAGTGCCTCCGGGTGGGACTGCCCACCAGGCCTGGCAGAAGGCTGCACCACACTCTTCTCTTGGTCTCAAGGGCTGCTCCATTTCCCCCCTGAGACACAGCCATGCCCTCCCCAGCACTGCAAGACCAGGATCCCACCCCTCACCCAGCCCCTGCTCCAGTGGCCCCACCAACCCCATCCTAGCTCTCCTTTGCCAGTCTCCACCGGCGTAATTGAATGAGAGCCGGGCAGAGACTTCTAGAGAGAGACCTGCCTGTGGAAGAAAGTCCATGCCATCACTCACACAGCACTCTACTTCAACCTCCCTTGGGAGCCACACCTGGCTTTGAACATATGGACGAGGGCTCAACCACACACAGCCATGTCAATGCCAAACATAACCATGCAGGAAGGTACCATTGCTCACCAGTCAGCCTGGCAAAGATCAGCGTGTTTGAGGGGCACCTGGGTGGCTCAGTGGGTTAAGCCTCTGCCTTCGGCTCAGGTCGTGGTCTCAGGGTCCTGGGATTGAGCCCTGCATCGGGCTCTCTGCTCAGCGGGGAGACTGCTTCCCCCCCTCTCTCTGCCTACTTGGGATTTCTCTATCAAATAAATAAATAAATAAATAAATAAATAAATAAATAAATAAATAAAAGATCAGTGTGTTTGATAATGCCCGGAATGGGTGGACATATGGGCCAATAGCCTCCCTTACACTCCATTGTTCAGAGACGAAATGGGCATGATGGCAGAAGCAACAAAGCTTACAGACACACTTCCATCAGCATTTCTATCTGCAGGAATTGTTGTTAGAGGCGTGCGTGTTCCCCAGCACACTCGCAGCAGCATGCGTTATCATAGCCAAGATGGAAAGCAACTGCAAAGTCCATCAATCGTGCACTAGTCAAAAAAAAAGAAAAAAAAAAAGTATGGCCCAGCTATACAATGGAATAATATGCAGCCAGTAAAAAGAAGGCAATTCGGCATGAGCTGATAGGGAATGGGGGCCAGCATATCCCAAGCATCAAAAGGCAGAAAGCGGGGCGCCTGGCTGGCTCAGTGGGTTAAAGCCTCTGCCTTCCGCTCAGGTCATGATCCCAGGGTCCTGGGATCGAGCCCCACATCGGGCTCTCTGCTCAGCAGGGAGCCTGCTTCCTCCTCTCTCTCTGCCTGCTTGTGATCTCTCTGTCAAATAAATAAATAAAATCTTTTTTTAAAAAAAAAAAAAGGCAGAAAGCCACAGAGCAGCTCGGCACATCGAGAGCGGTGCTATTCCCGTCTAAGGAAAAGAGGGCTGGTATCAATCTATGGACAAGCCCTGGCCCCCGTCTGTTTGACGGAGAACATCTTTGGGAGGCACAAAGGGGATGCTGAAAATGGTGGTTGCCCCTGGGAGGGAAGTGTGGCCAGAGGCAGGCAGGGGGATACGGTTGTCACCGTGAGGACAATCGACCCAACCAGAGCATCAGCACAGGGCAGTCGTGCACCTGAAGGAAACCAACAAAGAAATTTCTCAGGGGACAGCGCTTCCCATGCCCTCTTCCATCTGGGAGGTTCTTCCTGCCCCCTCCCTCAAGAGAACACGGACAACTGTACACAGCTGCTATTCCCCGGAGTGCTCAGCACCCAACACTGTACCTGGCACCTGGTGGGGGGGGGCTTCCACAAGTGGCTGGACAGAAGGACCGGCACTTCAAGCTCCAGGGTCCCCGCGTTTCCCTGGCAAGCTGGCAGAGGCCAGGGCTCACACCCACACACAGGATCTCTGGGGGAAGGCCACCAGCTCCCAACTATACTGTTCTGCAGTGAGCAGACCCCATGCCCAGAAGCCAACCCATGAAGGCCAGTGCTTGTTGTCCTAGGAAGACCACCAGGCTGGGCATGGTGCCTGCAGAGGGCTGCCTGGATCCTGGCACTGGCTTCTATTGACTAACCTCTGCACCTAATTCCACCCAGGAAGAGTCAACAGCAGGGCAGACAGATCTCCCTGGAGGCTGGCCCCAAAGCTGCTGAGAAGGGTAGGAAGGCAGAGCAGGCAGTGGCCTGGCCTCTAGCAGAGAGAGAGAGAGAGAGAGACGCCCCCCTTCCATCAGGCCACCCCAGCTGTGGCGGCTTCCGCAGTGACAATCCCCCAGGCCTGGGCATAATCCCCAGTACCAATGATGGGGACATGGACCTCCTTCACTCTGTCTCAGGCCTCTGCTCCAGCACCTGGGCCAGGCTGAGCCAGCCCACTCCACCAGACTCCACCTAACCACCCTCCAGAGGCAGACACGGATTACGAAACACCATCATCTGTCAAGCCCTGCATCCCCAGCAGGTCACTGTGACCTGGTGGTGGGCCTGGAGCTGACCCTATCCCCGCAGGGCACCTGCCTGAACAGGCAAGCTTTTGCAGACGCTCAGTTAATACCTCACCCCTTACTGCCTGGGTCATGTGGGGCCAACTCTGGTGTTTCTGGTGCCTCAGTCTCCTCATCTGTCAAATGGGCTTCTGACACTCCTGTCTCTCAAGACGCCTGGAAGGGGCACATGGACTCATGCACCCAGTGTTCTCAGCATGGATGAGGGCTCCGTAACTGGAATCCCCAGGAAATCCATCCCATTCCACCTCTCTACAGCACATGGTCTGAGCAGGGAGGGCCAAAAGAGGGTCCAAGGAGAACAGGCCGCTCCTCTCGGGCCTCGGCATGGAGCAAAGACCGGTAGCAGCGCCCCTCTCTGCACCTTTGTTTGCCCTCGCATCTCCTCTTCCCTGCGTTGGCCTTCCCAGCCCCGGCCCCGGTCCCTGCTCCTGGAGCAGCAGCAAATCCTTGTCAGCAAACAGCACATTAATTGCTTCTTGGCCCAGTTTCAAATGATATCACAGAACTGGGCTGCTCGGTTTTGAGTGAACGGGGAGGAGGAAGGAGGGGTGCCTGGCAACTCACCCAAGCACCCAGGATGATGGGTCGCTCCAATTACTAATTAATTGACTGCTCAGATGGAACAAATCTGAAACCCTCACAGGTTGGGCGGGCGAGCCCTGGGCTTCCCGCCAGCGCCTTTCATCACAGGCAAGCAGAGCTCCGGGTCTTGGCCACTTTCAGGAGGGAAGCCCTGGAGCCCAGCCACCCACTGGCCACAGGAGCTCACAGGACCGGGAACCGGGTTCCAGAACATTCACCCATTCATTTGTTCCGCCCAGGACACAGCATTAGACGGTGAGCTCCAGGAGAGGGGGACTCTGGACCACAGTGTCCATGGCTACACTCCAGTCCTTGCATCCAACAAGAGCCAGAGTGGCCCAATGAATGTGCAAGTCGATGACAGTATGAATGAAATCCTGGATGTCAAGTATGATGCGAGGTTTGAGGGAAGGGACACTGGGCAAACCCAACACAGATCCTGGCCTGATGGCGCTTTCCTTCGGATTCCAGAAACACTGTTCACCAAATAAACAGACCATTAAAAGCCAAATGGCAAACACAGGGCCAGGAAGATGCCCGCAAAGGCCAGACAAAGGAGAGCGGAGCCTATCCCCCAACTGGGAAGTCAGGGACCTACAGGCTGCGTAAGGAGCAGCCTGCCACCTTCGCACTATGCCTACCCAGGGTAGCTTCTCTCAGCCCCATACCCCCTGGGCTCTGCCAACATGGGCACCGGCACACCTCTCCTCCCTACTTAGCAGGGATGCCATCCACCTGAGGGGCGGGGCACTGGCTGGAGAGGATTTCCTGCAGAATCTGTGACGAACCACCCCCCACAGCAGGAGGGGCCATGGGCATGGAAGGATTCATGGCATCCTTCAATGCCCAGAGCATCTAGAACCTCAAGCTCCCCAGGCACTTTTCCTTATCCTGCTGACTTTCTGAGACTACCAAGCCGCCATTCCCAGATACCTCTGGGCCTCACAATGCCTCAATGTCCTGGTGCGGTGCCCCACATCTTACCTTATGCTCCTGGAAACTGAGAAGTCCATGTTTCTGGAAAAGTGTATGGGGGAGTGTGAGGTACAGGCCTGGGTTTGAGCCTCAGGTCTACTCCTGCTTAGCTATGAGAGCCGGGATCAATTATACCCCTTTTCTATATGACGGACTACAGGTGTGTGCAAGGAGCAGCCACCAAAAGATATATGCCAGGATTTAGGCACATAGACACCCTGAGGCTGACCAGTGAGGACGTCCTTTCCCCTGGCTTCCTTCTCAGGTTATTATGAGAGTGGAGTACAGGAAACCCATCCTGGGCCCCAATTTCTGCTTCCCTCTCCAGGTCTTTCCACCTGTCCCACATTTTAGCAGCCCAGGTATGTGCGTAACCAGCTCCCACCTGCATATTCTCTGAACCAGGAATCATGCCAGTTGAGTCCAGAGTCCTTTACCACCCATAACTGCCTATTATTTGGAAAGTGGCATGTCATTTTGAAATATTTCCTGTATCAATATTAATCAGTGACCACTCTAGAAGTCCTACAAAACGGGGGCATAATGCTGGCCACCTACTTAGAAAGCAGGCTAGCAACTTCTCTAGAACCACACTATTTTTGCATGGATTAGGTGTATATTTTGAGTATCTCTGGAAGGTGTTGGAGACTGGGCGGGGAGGGGGCGCACCCATGGCCCCAACACCACTTCCACTGAGTGCACCAAGCTCAGTGCCAAAAGGTTTGCATGTATCATCTCATTTAATTCTGTTAACAACCAATTAAGTATTACCTCCATTTTACAGGCAAGTAAACTAAGGCTGAGCGATGTGAAGGAACTTGTCCAAGATCTTGCAGCTGGCTCAAAATAAGAGGCAACCCTTAAACCCAGGTCTGTGGGATGGCAAATGAACTACTATTGTCAAAGACATCAACTACCCTCCTGTCTCGCTCCCCAGCTGCCCCGGGCTCCACTCTCCTTCCACTCGAGGACACCCGTCCCACCCGTTCGACCACCCAGGTCGCCAGTCTGCAGCTGGAGGGCTTCAAACTTCAAACTTCCCGCAAATGGATTTCTGAGCGGGAGCTCCCCCCCACCTCTTGGTGAGAAGCTGAAAAGATGATTCCTCTTGGTTATTGCTGTCTAGCGCTTGTGAAAACATGCAAGTGGCTTAGTCTAACTCGAGAGGCCAGTGGGTGCTCAGTCAGGTCTGGGCTCTTGGTTTGGGTTCCTCCCCGCCCAAGTAAGAGAAGTGTGGGGGCTGTTCCAAATTCCCCTCTGCGGAACGTGCTCCCTTCCCTAACACACCTGACAGATTCTCTTCCACACATGCCGGCCCGGCCCCTGGGTCCGCGCCACACAATGAGGCCCGCACCTGCAAGAATGTCTGTAAATCCCAGGGCTCTGCACAGGGCGGCCAGATTGCAGGGAACAGCAGCAGATCCCAGGATAAAAGCAGAAAGCCATCCTGTTGACAGTTCATTCCTGTTTCTCCCCCAAATCTATCCACAACAGAACTGTTAAGCTCATGTTTCCTCTCCTGTTGCAAACAATTGTAAAAATGATTGGTATCTGCCCTCACCATAGAGCCCGTAGAGCCCGTCCACTTCATCCCCAGGCTAAATCTTTCTAGAAGGGCCGCATGTGTGAAAAACAGGCATTCCCAAGACACACAGATAATGGTTACTCTTAGAGACCCTAATCACTCAGCTCAGAGAAATGCAAAGGCTGACTCACCTAACTGCTAAGTCTGGGGAGGGGGAAGCCTGCTGCAGACTCAGGGCTGGGCACCTGTGGGCAGGGAATGCTCAGGGCTGCCTCTGGAGCCTGGGCAGAGCTACAGGGCGTCATTCCAGTGCTTGACCTCCCCTAAGGAGTCCTCTGGCTTCTAGCAATGAGTCTCTCCTGCCTATGTCCAGAGCTCTAAAACCTCTTTGCAAAGCAGAAGCTGTAGTGGGGGGGGTGGGGGGGTGGCGGTGCTGTGGGAGCGCGGTCTAAGGAAGAGAGTTCAGACAGGGCCAGGATGCCTGGTTCCACTCCTGGCTTTGACACGGACTAGCCATGCCCTCCAGGAAAAGCCTTTGCCTTCCCGGGCTTTGCTCCTCTCATCTGGGCAACTGGAAGAGAAGGCATCCAGGGCTCTGCACAGCTGACCTCTCCCTGAGAGGGCAGATGGAGAGATGCTTAAGCCAGAAAGCACCAAAGAGCCCATCACCAACAGCCAGTCCCTGGCTAAGCCAGAGGGCCAGCATCTGCAGTGCAATTTGGCCTTGGGTGGGTGTGTACACACAGGATTGCAGGGGCTGGTGCTATTAACTAAAGGGGAAAACACCTTCTGCCCCTGAAGGGACCCAGAACTGAGGCACAGATTTTTTTTTAAAGATTTTATTTATTTATTTGATAGATCACAAGTAGGCAGAGAGGCAGGCAGAGAGAGAAGAGGGGAAGCAGGCTCCCTGCTGAGCAAAGAGCCCAATGCAGGGCTTGATCCCAGGACCCTGGGATCATGACCTGAGCCGAAGGCAGAGGCTTAACCCACTGAGCCACCCAGGCGCCCCAGATTTTTTTTTTTTTAAAGGAAGGTACCACCTATGATGAAAATACCTTTTATCTCCCTTATATCCATGTCTCCCCCTCTCCCAGGCAAGGGAGTTAATTTTATTGGAGGATCCATCTGTCCCACACTCTCATTCTACACGGGGTGGGACACGGTCCCATTAGGCCTTCCCCTGGCCAAGTAATCGGTTCAGAGGAGGTCACATGACCAAAGCTGTCCAATCAGAGTGAGCCCCAGGATCTCTATTAGGTACTTACACTGGGACAAAGATTCTCCATCCAGCTTGGGACCAAATAAGAAAGGAAGTGGGAAGACTTTGGCTGCAGCCATGCTTTAAGCCATGTGGGCCTGTGAACAGAACTTTGCTTAAAGGAATCAAAGAGTGGAGGAGAAAAACACCTTGTCCTAGAGATAGTCTGGGCGCTGGATCAAGCCACACCCGATCTACCCACAGACTACTAAGCTAGAGAATATTAAGGAAATAACCGAAGTAACCCCTCACATTCTTAACCTTTCTCTGAAGAGATCTAAAGAAACCCACCCCAAGCACATCCAGCCAGTTCCCAGGGTTGGCAATGGATTCATTCAATCGTCTACTGATCCAACAGATATTCACTAAGGGTCAATGCTGTGCCATCAGTGGTGGTCAAGGCATAGTCCCTGCCTTCAGGAACTCTCAGAATGGGGGACACGACCTCACGGATTAGCAGTTTGGCTACAGTGCGATGTCAACTCAAACATTCTCACCCAGTGAAAATCAAGGCAGGCTTCCTGGAGGGTGGCTAAAGGCAGCCACCTACCCACTTGGGTTTAGAATGGACAAGCCCTTTGCTAAATCCTCTCAGCAGTCCTCAAAGCAACGCTGAGCCAGCAGGTGGACTGGGATGGCCATCCCCACTTTACAGAGGAAGTGGCAGAGACCAAGAGATGGCTAATGACCTATTCAGGCTCACACAGTAGGTTTGGGGCTAAAGAGGGAGAAGAATCAGGTCTTACAAATCCCACTTATCATATGTCACATCCTTTCTGACTTGGCCTCAGAAGGACAAAGATCAGCCATCTGCCCTAGAGGATGTGTGGGGTCTCCCAGGAAGGTGTCAGGGGAGTCAGGCAGACCATACATCTGCTGGCCAGGGAGAGGGCCGGTGTGCCCACTGCCACCACAGCAGACCTTCTGGAAGTATGACAGACCCAGGCCAGGCACCACATAGGCTTTCATCATCACTGGGGTCCTGCCATTGGAGGGAAAGCTTTCTAGAGTCACAAGTACTTCACACAAAGTCTTCAGCGGAGCCCTGATCAGCCAGCTACATTCATTATGGTCCATGAGGATGGCAAAGGGTTTGTGGCCACCAACACCAGAGGAAGGGATATGCCCCAGAATCATCCCTACACATAGTCCTTGCTCTAAGAGCAGTGAGGTCCATGATAAAGATGAAACTATACCCTCCCTTGCCTTTGTTTTAGCATGACCTAACCAAGATCAAGTGCATATAAAAGCTATTAAAAGAGATTGAGAGTATGAACTTTGGTGTCAAGAAGTCCTAAGTCCTATATAATGATAAAGATATTGTGTTTATACACAATAGAATATTACTCAGCCATTAAAAAAATAAAATCTTGCCATTTGCAACAGCATGAATGGATAGAGAGTATAATGCTAGGTAAAATAAGTCAAAGATTAACACCATATGGGGGCACCTGGATGGCTCAGTCAGTTAAGCATCTGCCTTTGGGTCAGGTCTTGATCCCAGCATCCTGGGATCGAGCCCCTGCATCAGGTTCCCTGCTCAGAGGGGAACCTGTTTCTCCCTCTGCTTGCTGCTCCCCCTGCTTGTGCTCTCTCATTCTTGCTATCTCTATCAAATAAATATATAAAATCTTCTTTTAAAAAGACAAATACCATATGATTCCACCCATATGTGGAATGTATGAACAAAACAAATGAACAAAGGAAAAAGAGACGAGAAAAACAGTCTTAAACACAGCGATGGTGGTTGCTGGGGGGAGGTCATGGGGGCGATGGGTGAAAGAGATGAAGGGGATTAAGCATACACTGATCATGATGAGCTCTGAGCAATGTAGAGAAGCGCTGGATCACTATATTGTACGCTTGAAAACAATATAACATTGTATGCTAGTTATACTTGAATTTAAAAAAAATCCTGAGTTTGGGTGTACTTACTAAGCTGTGTATTGTGTATGCTCCTTTAAGCAATATTAGGATCAAGTAATGACAAAAGTCAGTCAGGATTTCTTCTTTTTTTTTTTTTTAATTTTAATTCCAGTGTAGACAGGATTTCTAAAACTCAGTTTCCCTATCTGTAAAATGGAGCTAGCATCTACCTCCTGGGGCTCCTAGAGCACACGTCAAGCACAGAAGAATGCATGATAAATGTCAACTCGACAGCAGAACTGATACAAAGGGCAAGACCATCTTTTGATTATTAGGACTATTCCCACACACAGATGGCCACTCTCTGTCCCCTGAAGATAGACAATAGCTACAAAAAAAAAAAACAACTGGAGACCCCTTTGTTGAAAACAAGGGACAAAGAACTGCAGACTAAAATACCCTCTCTCAAGGCAAAAAAGATAATTTCACAGAAGAAGCCCATGGCTGCCACAGAGCTCCAGAGGCCATGGCTGGAAGCCTGTGACCTTCCCCATCAGAAGTGTCAAGGCCAGATCTCAGGACCCTAATTTTCTCTCCCTGGGAGGGGACTCCCTGGGAGGGGACACCACTCATAAGGGGTCTCTCAACACTCCAGGTCCCTAGAGTCTCCAGGTTGCCAGCCCTAGGACACCATACTGCAATTGTGCGCCCTCTGACACTCCCAACCCCACAGCCGCATTCCCTCAGGCCAAGCATCAGGAGACCTGTTAGGTTTTCCCACAGAAGCCCTGTAGAGGCCTCTCCTTCCAGCCTTCTCGAAAGCAGGCCTGACAGGCCTCGGTGCCAGCCTCCTGAGGCTCCTCCTGAGGGACTCCAGGGACTGGAGGAAGGCAGGCAGGGGTCAGCCAGTTCCCAGTGGGACCAAGGGCTCAGCTGCGGAGCCCAGAGCATGATGGGAGGGTAGCCCTATGGACTTCAACTTCAATTCACAGACCACACGTCGCCAGGCCCTGGGAGGGCAGGTCACAGTCTTCGTGGCCCAGGAGGGCTGAGTAGGGGACTCTGGCTCAAACACCCACCTTGCCTTGTTTCTCCTCACACTTTCCCAAGAACAGGGAGTTTCAGACTCCAAGCAGCCTAAAATCTCACCATTCTCCTCCTCTCAGCCTCTCCTTGGCTATGTCCCTGCAGCAAGCTGAGCTTCTCGGGAAAGCAGCCCCACCGGCCTTGCCCCTCACCGGAAGCCGTCTGTTCCTCAGCCCAGAATACAGCCCCACGGAGTCTGTTCCATCTTCTCCACGCTGGGCGTATCTGGGCCCCTAAGAGGACCACACACGGCCCCATCCCTCAGGAGCTCACAGGGAAGCTGTGGCAGCATCACCAAGGTCAGTAATGTGCCAGCTGCCACCACAGAGTGCCCCCCACGTGCCGGTCACACCACCACGTGGGTCTTGAACCTTTAAGCTCCTGCATCTGCGAGGTCAGTACAATGTTCCTCTGATACAAATATACCATTTGAGGAGGTGGACAGCTAACATATCTCCCCGGGCACATGAAGAGATCAGGGGCTGAGCTGAAACAGGAATCCATGCTGGTCTGTGCACAAAGAACAAGACTTCGGGGCTGGGTGCCTGGGTGGCTCAGTTGGTTAAGCGACTGCCTTCAGCTCAGGTCATGATCCGGGACACTGGGAGCCCCACATTGGGTTCCTTGCTCAGCAGGAAGCCTGCTTCTCCCTCTCCCACTCCCCTGCTTGTGTTCCCTCTCTTGCTCTGTCTCTCGATCTATAAAATAAATAAATAAAATCTTTTAAAAAATAAGAGAGAGACTTCAGGGCTGGCTCTTTGCAGATCACTTTCACCGTGATCTGCTCAATGCTGCTCTTCAACAGTGATCAACAGTCATCATAACTGACCCCAACCAAGAAATACACGCTGAGCCCTTTCTAAATGCTTCACATGCATTAACTCACTTAATTCTCATAACAGCCCTAGAGCGAGGTTCTTCTCTGACTCCTGATTAGATAGGAAGAGCAAGCAACTAGCCCAAGGGCTCCCTGTCGGTCAAGGGCAGGGGCAGGATTTGAACCAGGCAGTCTGCGGGACGCCTGGGTGGCTCAGTTGGTTGAACCAGGCAGTCTGGCCCCCATAGCCTGCTCTGACCCCCACAGCCTGCTGCCACCCACAGACTCAGGGTCTCATCTTGGTTCTAATACCTACAATCTCCCATGTTGATGAACATCTTCTGATACGGACCAAACACAAGTTTCCCGAGGGGCCTTCTGGAGGCATCGGAGGTACCGCTGGTCATACACAGACCACACTCCAGGCTCCAGGAGAAGCCTGGTAGGATCCCCATCGCTCTGGCCCTAGGCAGACAGCAGCCTGATGCCTGGGGACCCAGGGCCCCCTGGAGCAGGGAAAGCAGGAAGGAGAAGGGAGGATCGGGGTCTTAGACCAGTGGCTCAGATGGAGAGCAGACCCTCAAGGCACTTGAGCTCCATACCCAGTGTGTTCTGCCCCATAAGGGCCTTGCAGGAATTAGCAGGGTCCAGAATGAGCCCAGAGGGACAGAGGCTATGGGGCCAGCCTGCAGCTCTTGCCCCGGCACCTCCCCCAGAGCAAGTCCCATCACCACCACCCCTCCCTCCAGCTGTTTCCATGGCAATGGGAGATGGTCCTCTAGGTAGACAAAGAACGATTTTTCTTTCTCAAAAGGCTCCCCTAAAATAAGACACCCCTGCCTGTCCTCTATCCAGGCATTTGTTAAGCCCTGAAGACCAGTCACATCACCCAAGCAGACCTCTCTGCCCCCCAGCTGAGGCAAGGCGTCACTTCACCCCACAAGAGGTACCACCTATGTCCTTCCCCAGCAATCCCATGGCAACATCCATGGGTCCACTTCAGGGAAAGAAATCGGACACTCTGGCAAACACACCTGCTTTGTCTGCCCCCTCCACTGTTTCCTGGCTCAGAAACTGCCTGAGGTGGCCCCTCAGGTCATTCTTTGGGGAGCAGGTCGCTAGCAGACACACAGGACATGGCTAGGCTGCTCCTGGAGAACAGTTAACATGGTCAAGAAGGGAAGGAACATGTTTCCGTGGGAAGAAACGGGGCTTTCAGAGACCAACGTCCCAAGCTTTACAGTTTTTACCCTCCACAGACACACCGATGGTCCTGGGTGTCCTTTCATTCTTCAGCTTCGACACCCATTTTCTCTCAATATGCTTGGCAAAAGCCTGTTCCTTGAGCTCTCCATGTAGCCCTTCTCACAAAGATTCAATTTCCCCCACAAAAAACTATTCCCACAGCCCCCAACCCGAAGCTGAATGCTCCCCAACAACCCACTTAGTGAAGGAATCTGTCCCTGTTGGCCATATGTCCCCAAACCACACACCTAAAGATCCAGAAACTCCCTGGATAATGCTTTATATCAGAAATTGCTCTCACGGGGCGCCTGGGTGGCTCAGTGGTTTAAGCTGCTGCCTTCGGCTCAGGTCATGATCTCAGGGTCCTGAGATCGAGTCCTGCATCGGGCTCTCTGCTTGGCAGAGAGCCTGCTTCCCTCTCACTCTCTCTACCTGCCTCTCTGCCTACTTGTGATCTCTCTCTCTGTCAAATAAATAAAATTTCCAAAAAAAAAAAGAAATTGCTCTCACAAAGGGTATCTTCTTCCAAAGCAGCACCAGCACTTTCCCTGTCACAGCTCCTGTCCTTCTGAGCCCCAGCCTGAGCGTGGAGATGCATCGTGCCTCTGCCTCACCGCGCTCTCACAGCACACATACACCCAGCCCGGCCAAAGGGCTCTCCACCAGCTGCTTCTCAGACGTGTGCTGGCCATACTGCTGTCTGCTTTGGAGCTAGAATCAGATAATAATGGTGGGGGCAGTGGGGGGCGAAGTAAGAGCTTGACGCCTGTGAAAGCCTTGACATCGGTAAGCCGGGGGAGAATATTCCATGGTATCCACTTCCTGGAAACAGCCAGAGGAAAGGTACAATGTGGCCTCAATTCCGTCATGTAACTCGTGCTCCAGCCCCACCTGCCCCCCCTTGGAATGAGGCTCTTAGCTTGGACAGGGCAGAGCTGGCCCACAATCTCCTGTCGGCACAGCTCGCAGGCCTTTCCCCGCCAGGAAGAAAAGCCTGCCCGGCCCGGGTTTGGACAGTGAGCAGCCACATCCTGACCTGCCCTCTCCTCATGGTCCCCAACACCATACCATCCATCCCTGGGTACAGAGAGGAAACATCCAGGTCGGGACCCTCAGCAAAACACCAAGATCCCAGGGAAAAGGCCGCAGCCAAGACGGTGTCATGAAGCAGGCGCTGGTGGGAACCCACCACAGTGGCCAGAGCACGTGCCGTGGGGACAGCCCAGGGTCGGAAGGCAGCTCCAACACACGAGCATTTGGTTGGGGTCAAACGGCTATTACCCACATCTGTAAAATGTGGGTGATAACATTGACCTCACAGACTTTTGGGATTTAAAGGAATTCCTGTGAGGTACCTACAACAGTCTCTGGCCTGTCTATAAACACGATGTTAGCCTGATGATTTTTTTACTTTTCAATTTATTATTACTTCTGGTGGCCAGAGCAAAACCCCTGTGACAAATGGCCTCTGTATCCCCCACATGAAATCCTAACTCCCATCCTACTCACACAGTAGTACCCTGGGAGCCTTCCCTGACCCAAACGCACCTCTTTCTGTGCCTCTCTGCCCTGCCACCCCCTCCCAGGACATCACACAGCTCTGAGCACACAACTGGGCTGGACGCTGTTGGGGAACCGGCCCAGAGAGATTCCAGGACCCCCCCATACACACACACACACCTGTGAACTTCTGGGTGTCCTTGCAAAGTAGGGCATCAAGGTTTATAAGGTTCTGCCATCTCAGGAAGCCCATTAAAAACACAAAGCTCAGCCAGGGAGGAAATGAAACTTGGGGCAACAAGACCGTGATCGTGAACAGAGCCATGGGGACAACGCCGAAGTGTCCCTGGCTCACTTGGAGAAGTCACAGGGCTGTCCCCCTGCAGTAAAAACACAGTGGAAACTCAAACGCCCAGGAACGGGCGTGAGGCAACCCAGAGCCACTCTGCTCCTCGAGACCGGTCACCTGCCAGATCATCACAGGGGCCAGGGGCTGGGGCTCAGCCAGTGCCAGCTCCACGAGCACTTCCCCGAGCCGACATGCAGGCTGGAGAATTCCAGAAGGAACCGTGGGTGCCCCCACATCCACACCCCGCTGTGGTCACAGAAACAGAGCCTGCCAGCATCAAGTCCCCACATTTGTACAGACAGGTACCTGAGTGTGTATGTGAGGCCCCACAAGCCCTTCTTTGCATAGTCCCAGCTGCCAGCGGCAGCCAGTTTCCACGGCTCTACAATTCCTAGAGCGAGACCACGACCACGGTGGCGAGGTCGGTGGGGGGTGGGGGGGGGGAGGGAACAGCTCTCCTTTCCACGAAGGGGATGCTCCAGGGAGGCTCAGGCTTCAAGCTGAGTGGCAGCCGCCCTGAATGGCACTTTTCCCCCTTTATATGGGCTCTTGCCACGCACGAGTGTCTGCATGAGGCAAACACATGCAGATGCCAAGAAGGGGCAGGGAACCTCCCCAAGCCACATGCCGGCTTCTAGATGAGCAAGAGCCCAGCAAGGCCCAGAGCATGAAATCGCTGGCCCCAGTCTCGAGAGGCACCCTTGGTAATAAGAACTCGACCTTGACCTTCCTGAACCTTCAGCCCACACGACCACTCCTTACGGGGTGCCAGTTAAATATGTTTCGCCCAGAAACTGCAATTCGTAAAACCCAAGGCTTTGCCATTTTTATTCAAAAATGTTTACTTCTTGTTTCCCTATCAAATATAAGCAACTTCCCGCCTTGTATATATTTGCACTACTTTCACACAATGTGTTCCCCATCAACATGGGAGTTATGGGCACGGGCCCTGAAATGTTAGTTTTGTGCTAAGATAAATATTGGAATAATCTTCACTCAGCTTTTTTGAAGCAGTGGACAACACAGTTTGGGTTGGAAGGCGACGGCCCCGTTTGCTGTGCGAAGTAACAGAGAGCAGGCCACGCTCCTGGGGGAAAGCGATCACAAGGGCCTTCGGCAACACTTGCACTCCCTTGGGGATCACTTTTTCTGCTGACTGAGGACCGGCACAGCTTCTCTGACGGCATGGGGCGATGCCCCGAGCCTCTGAGCCTGGCCCTGTGAAGACCGGCCACACTCTCGGCGCCTGCCACCACACGAAGCCCGGCCACGGCGGCCAGACCCTGCCAGGGTTTCCTCAAGACTTCACCTGAGTCTCTAGAAAGAGAGAAACGAAAGGGGGTAGGACACAGAGGACTTACCTACGGCCCCTCTCCTAGGGGTTCCTAGGCGAGCCAGGCTGGCTAGAAAAGCACTGGGCCTCTGATTACATAGCCCTGCGTCTCCCACAGGTGACTCAGCTGAGGGTCTGCGTCTGTGGACTGACACAGTCGAGACCCACTGAGCTCAAACACACAGCACCCTCAGCTCGCCACACGGGATCCACACGAGGGCCGTTTCTGGGGAAAGCCCCAGGGCTCAAATCCAGGCCACCCACAGTCAGCAGCCCACCCCTGGTTCTGGCCATGTTGAGGTCAAAGTGAGGCCTGGCTTGAGGCAGGCAGCTTCTCCCCGTACAGGTGACAACACTGAGGGCAATGATTCGAAAAACCTGGCAGCACTTGGCGGCAGAGCCCTCTCACCTGGATTCTTTCTCTCACGGGCCAAATTGTGAGTGACTCGGAGTAGGGGTTGGGATCCCCATTTTATAGACGTGGAAACGGAGGCTAACAGCCCTTACCCAAGATCAAGCAGCTCATGGCCCTCTCTCCTGTCCGTGCATCATATCTGCTCAAGGGATCTGTGTCAGTGAATTCCATCGAGTCCCCCTGTGCTCTAGGAAGTCCAAAAAACTGCACCCAGGGTCCGTCCCCAGTCCCGGCATGTGACTGGGAAGTGGATTCCCAGGTGTGCGTGCCCTGCAGCACCCCCGGTCCCTCAAGTATAAAACAAGGCCACTACCCTAATTATCATTACGACCATTGCTGTCACCAGAAATGTTAGTACTTCCAGATCCCTTGCAAACCTCACCTTCTCTTCTGCCCATGACCATCCTGGGAAATTACAGAGAGTTATGCCCAGCTGAGAGCTATGTATCACCTCTAGGGAACACCTGCTACCCCGGCCCCTTCTAGAAGTCCCTCCACGGCCCCAGCCTGGTGGCATGCACCCCCAGAAATTCTGCTGATTTCTGCTGAAATTCAGTGCAGAGCAGAGCCAGGTGACGCGTGGCAGCCCAGGAGGCTGGCAGCTTCTCCCGGCCCTGCACAGCACGCTCGCTTCCCTGTGGGAAAACTGGAACGAGGCTGGATCTGCGCGAACAGCATTAGCTTATGATAATTTGAGCTCTGTGCAATTATTCCTATTAAATGCATGAGCAGAACACTGTAGCTGGTGGGCTGGGTTCTTGTTAAGAAAAATAAGTGGCTTTATATTTCAAACTGGAAGACATCTCTAACCAAATGATCCAAATGAATCAAGTAACTTTAGACCTTTTCTTCTTCTGCCGTGCTTGCCTCAGAAGAGAAATGTGCCTCGTTTAACCAGGACCCCGGGCCCATCCTGGTCATGTGCTCAGCTAAACCCAGCTAATTAAATTAAGCCACAGCCACCTCATTCCTAACTGGGAGAGAGGGGGGCCCATAAATTACACTACCCTGAGCTCCCCACAAATTGCCTCTCCCCAAAGAGGGCTTTGCCATTTGAGAAAAGGCATCCAAGGCAGTGCGTGGCGGTAGGCCCTGGTAATTGGCCCTCCCTTTGGCGCAGCCTCTCCCACTCACCCCCCAGCCAGCAGAGAAATAATGAGCCACCAAAGCTTGGGGAGGCTCAGCAAACAGGAGGAGGGAAAGGGCTGGTGTTCCAGAACCCAGGCTAGCCGGCCAGTCTTGCTCCAGCCAGCCCAGAGGGGCAGGGAGGTCTGGATGTTTCTCCTGGGTGTGGCCTGCTGCTCCATCTTAGACGTACTGCTAATAGCACACAAGCCACACTAGCAGGTAGCCGCCTGGACAGGGGACGGTCAACAGGTCCTATGGATACCACATCGTGCACAACCCCTGGGCTGCCATGTGTCAACAGTTGTCTGTGAACCCCAGAGGAGAGGCCCCAACTCTGAAGAGTAAATAAACCAGGCAAGGCTTCCTGGAGGAAGAGGCGAAAAGGAACAACACTTAGAACTCCTACACGGTTACCTAGAAGAGGACCCACTGTCAGAGCACTTTCACTCAGGTCTCCCTGATCCTTCCCACAACAGCCAGAGCAGGGGACAAAGGGGGGGGGGGGGTGTTGTTCCAGACAATGTCTTTGCCTCTCTGTATCCCCAGCCCAAGTGACTATTTTTCTGCCCAAGGCAAGAAAAAAAGAAAAAAAAAAAAACTCTCCATCATTTTAGCAATGGGAGTGGCCCCCCATTATGGGCTGGGGAAATCCCCCTGGGTATGAAGGGGGAGCCAGAGATGGAGAGGAGGTAAACTAAAAATGCAGGCAGGCCTGGGATGGCAAGTTTGCAGAGCGCTAATCCCCTCCGCACCAAGGGACTGATTTTAACAAGGCAGGCTGTTTGCGAGGCGCTCTGGGTTGACTCACGCGGGCTGTTGCGGCAGGCTCTTCTGCTTTGTTCTGCGTTCAGAATTTTCTTCTTGCAGGATTTCTTACCAAAAAAAAAAACGCGATGTGAAAGCTCGCCCCATTTTGGACAACTCTCCAATTTAGAGGACACTTTCTACAGGTCACTTGTCCGCACGATGCTGCCACTCAGAAAGGGCAGGGTGTGGAGGGAGACGGGGGCGGGGGGCTGACTCTCTGTCCACATCTGCCTCCGCTCCCCGTCGAGCTGGGGGCAAGGACCCTGGGGAAGAGCCAGCCCTCCTGGACTCAGAGGAAGGCTGGGTAATTGGGCTCCACACCTAGGAAATCCCAGCAGGCCACAGGGGAGCCCCGAGCAGGGCCCTGCCCACGCTGCCTTCTCCAGTGGCTCTTGCCGGATCTGGACAAGAGCTCTAATAGCGGGCATTACCGAGCGCCAGGCAGCAGGCACTCTGCCAGGCACTTTACATGCACCATTTCACCTCGGGCTCACTGCCGCTCCGAGGAGGGCTCTGCTCCCCCTCTCACAAACAAAGAAACTGAGGCCCGGAGGAACGGAGGAGTATGCCCCTGTCCCACGGCTGACCACCTGTGGAGCTGGCTTTCCAACGTAGCACTGACTCCCACCCCCCGCCCCTCAGCCCCCCTGCCTCTGGGGCCCGGGCTGGCATCTGCTCCACCCTGTGATAGGGCTCTGGGAGGCAGTGGGTGCAGGGAAATGGGCTGGGCTGGGCGGAACTGGTGAGCGCAGAGAAAGAAACCCAAGTGTGCGGAGAGTCCCTGCTTGCTGGGTAAGCCGTCCCAGCATGTGACTGGGAGGTGGATTCCCAGGTGTGCCACGCACAAAGCTGCCACAGTCCCTCAACAGACCCCTTTTCCCCACCCCGTCAGGGAGCAGTACGAGATCTTCCCTGGAGCCCAAGGGGCAGTGCCTGGGGTCATGCCAGAAGCAGCTGGGACATCGGAAAGCCACTCCTCTCTGCACCACTCGACCATATCTGCCAGAGTGCTGGGGCAGGAGGCAGCCGGCTGGGCCACTTTGTGAGTCATGGAGGGGTGTGGGTGACGCCGGGAAGCCGAGCTGAAAATTGACCTTCTCCCTGAGGTCACTGCCAACCCAGTGCCAGTCACGTGGCAAGCCTTCACCAATGGCTTAACCCGCTTCGAAGGGGGAGAGGGCAGCTGGACGGGCATGGGACGTCACCAGCGGTGGAAGATCCACCAACCCTCTCTGCCAGCAAGGAGGCCCAGGGCACAATGTCCCCCAACAGGGCCAGCGCCACGTGATGAAGGCCAGTCCCCAACACAAGCACCCATCTGCCCGCTCTCAGTTGCTAGCAGGCTGGGATGGGATGGCCACACCTTCCCTGGGCGGCATCGCTTCCCTCTACCCACCTCGGTAAACACCAGCTTGATTGGCACTCACTTTGAAATCTGAATCTCCGGGATGGAAACCCAGGGTTGTAAGCGATCAGACTTTGTTAATTTTGCCAAGCATCACCCACAGGACGGAGCGCGGCTCTCAGGGTGTGGCCGCCATCAGCCAAACCAGCCACATCTGCTTGCATTTCATCACCAACATGGTAAAGTTTGACTTTCAGCTGACCTTGAAATTCACAAACTCCAGCAGGGGAGGGGTGGCAGTGGGGGATAGGAGCCAAGTGAAAGCCGCTAAAAGGAAGCAGAAATAAAACAAGCTGGGGCTGCCCTGTGCTCCCCAAAATTAAAACCAAATGAGCATTTCAAAGGGCACTTTTCCCAGCTATTTGAGCTCCAACACTCCTCAGCTTTAATCAAGTCCCTGGGAGAGAAAGCCTCAAGTGGCTGTAATTTCCTACCTGCCTTCACCTGCACTGCTTGGACCTGAATCTGGGAGTTATTTGGGGCTGATTTTCCCCGAATGCACAAACCTTTTCACAATGGCTTCTCCCTAAGCCAAGCCCAGCTCTGTAGGCCCTGACAGCGGACGTCTGCCGGCCTGAGATGTCTAGGCCCTGAGGAAGGCAGCAGGATGAGAGGCCGGGGTTCGTTTACCTCTAGGGGGTCTGGAAGGAGAGTACCTCCGTACAGTTCCAGGCTCGGACAGACCAGGTTCCTTGGACAAAGAGGAGGAGGGCTGCCCCAGGCCATTTGCAGGGGTGGTAGTGCTGGGAAGAGGTTTGGGTCCATCTGGGCTGTTCCATGATGCCTCTGGAGGCCTCTCCAGCTCTGGCATTCACACATCTACTCAAAGACTTCCAGGATGTTTGCTCCTGGGGAATCTTCCCTAGAGAAATTACAGCGTCTGTGTTCTACTGTGAGGCCTCTGAATCCCAGAGCAGAGGGACAGCAGGTGAAGAGGAAGCTAGAACAAGTCATAGAAGCACCATGTTCCAAGCTCCCCTGCCCCACCTACAGAAGAAGAGCTCCAAGCACTTACTTAGTGCCTACTGCATACCAGATGCTTTCATCTCATTCCATTGCCCACAAGCCTCTGAGACAGGAACTAGGATCATTCTCATTTGACAGATTTGCTCAATGACTACGTGACTGCTGGCTGTGTGTCAGGACGGGATGAGACAGCTGGGGCTCACCTAAAATGAGTGAGGCGTCCCGAGGTCCTACTCCAAGTTGGGACCTCAAGCATACCACTATCATTTGTGAGCTGATACCCACAAATACTCCACTTTTTCTTTCTGGATTTGTCATCCTTCATTCTAAAGGCTACCTTTTCGACCGTGTATTCTAGGAAGCATGGAACTCCAGACAGATGCCTGTGGGCCCGTTGGCCTCGGCTGGACTCCATGGCCAGCATATAGGGCTGGCAGTGTGGATGGCTGTCCTGCCATGGAATGCAGAGGCACCTATGTCCGGTCTGCCTTGGGGCCACTCGGCCAACACTGGCAGAGTCCCCACAGGGCATCTTAGACCAGGGGCTGGTGGCTGCATGGGTTGGCTCAGAGCCCCAGCTTGAGGTCCTGTCAGCAAGAAAACCCAGCCCCAGACCAACATCTTTCCAGGCTGAGGACCCAGCAGCAAGCCCAGCCCCGGAAGATCTGAGCCCTCGAGCCCAGCTCTGCAGATTCTCCTCCTCCACTTACTCACCCACACAGTCTGCCCTCCTCCTACTAGCTAGCCCAGAGCTGTGGGCCAGATGGGACATCTCAGACCCTCTGCACGGAAGAGCCAACACCCAAAGCAATCAAGGGACTCAACCTCTCGAGGTGGTTTTCGCCTATGGGCTTCTGACCCGAGCCCAGTCCTCTGCTACTTGCAACGTACATCCCTGGCAGGACAAGGGGCACAGACTTTGGTGTCAGCAGGTCTGGCTGCAGATTCTGCTCTCACTTTAACCTTTCTGAATCCTATTCCCTCATGTGTAAAGCGGGGATACTGAGGGGTGGCTGGGTGGATGGGTAAGCTGCCGACTCTTGATTTCGGCTCAGGTCAGGATCTTAGGGTCATGAGATCGAGCCCCACTTCAGGCTCTGTGCTCTGCTAGAGAGTGCTTGAGATTCTGTCTCTCCCTCTGCCCCTCTCCACCTTGCATTCCCGTTCTCTCTCTCTCAAATAGATAAATCTTTAAAAACAAAATGGGGGTACTGACAGGGCGGTGGGGTGGGATAAGTCAAGCAGCCCACCTTGGAGAAGAGCTGGGAGAGGGCAGAGGCTGCAACAGGTGTGCAAAAAGGCCAGGACACCTTCCTTGGGAAGGAAATAGGAGCAAAGCACGTGCAGGGTTGGACCTGTCAATGAGGCTTGTATGGCACATACCTGATGCACCACTGGCTCTGGTAGGGGCTGCAAGAGAGGCCCCGAAGGGGTGAGACAGAGTAGCAACAAGCATTAATTAAGTACCTACCAAAAACACGTGAGATGACAGGGGGGCAACCAAATGCATACAGAGCACTGTCTAGCCCAGGGGAGCTACCGAGGGTCAGCCTGCCCCACAGGGCCTTGAACTCTACGCTGAGGTTCATTTCCCCAGGGCCCTGCGTTCCTTGGCCAGCTCTTGCCTTCAGACGACAACATGGACCCAGGAGGCATCTCCACGTACTAGGTCACCTCGGCCCAGCCCCAACACAAGCCCCTGCCACACTCACAGAACACTTCTATGCACTCGAGGCCCTGCCCGGGGCTCTCCCAGTCCTGAGGCTGCACGGGGTTGGGGGAGGAGGGCGGGGAGTGGAGGTGAGGACATGGGGGCAAGCAGCCCCCCTTGACCTGTTAGTCAAGACAACTCAGAGCGACCCAAGAGGCCTCACACACATCCAACCAAACAAGACAACCCTGCAGGGCTGCAGGGTCCCCGGGGCGGATGCGCAGCTTCAAGACCACAAGGAACTGACGCTGTGAAATAACCCAGAGGAGCAGGAAGCCAGCTTCTCCCTGCCCTGTGAACCCCCAGTGAAGCATGGCCCCTGTGACCCTAAACAGAACCACACGGGACATGGAACAGTCCTGTTCCAGGTTTACGTCCAAAGCCCCGAGTCACAGCTTCTTCACCTGTGAAATAGCGGGAAAGGGTGCACAGGGTTCCCCTGAGGGTGTCGCAGGACCCCTTTCCCGCGCCTGAGTCCTCTGCTGCCAAAAGTCTTCGTGCGGACAGAAAGTCCCTGGGTCCAGAGTGTCATGCTGAATGGCCCCAGTGCTGGGACAGTTCTGCTTTACAGTGAGCAAGAGTCAAACCGAAGAACCTTATGCGGGGTCCGTAAAGTATCACTAAGTGTGGGGAAATTCCTGACCAGGAAGGAAGCCGGTGCACCCCTCTGGGATGAGGGTCAAGGGGATCGTCTTTGCCCAGATGCCACCGGGACCATGTTCTTGCTTTGGTTAGACTCCCTTGGGGGAGGAGGATGTGCTCTCTCAGCCCCCAGCAAACAAGGCCGCACCTGCCAGGACCTCCGTCCTCGGGCTGCAAACCAGGGCCCAACATGCCACAGAGCAGAGAGCCTGCTGCCCGCAGCCCCGCTCATGCAAGGGCTTCCTGACAGCGATTGGCAGCGCCTCTATTACCCGAGGCCTGGCTGGGGGAGGGGAAGGAGGAAGAAAAGCCAATTTTGTTTCCCGGGGAGAAACGAGATTGCCGTTGACAGCTGTCCATAGGAAGGCGAAGGCTCGTGCCCGCGTAATGTAAACTGGAGCGGCCTGGGTCTCCCCTCAACCCAGAAATGAGCTTGTTAGAAGAGCCTGGATCCTGGCCGTTTCCCTTGACAGCTTCCTTCCCCTAATACACGCAGCAAATTGGCAACCTGTCCTCGGGCATTTGCATCCGGAGTCCCTGGAGGGAGATATCTCTATTATTCTGTTTTGGATAAAGGAGGCCGTTTGAGATGACAGGTAGCAAACGCCTCTTTAATAACGCACGCAAGCAGCCACAGAGAGCCAGGCGGCGGAGAGAGGCTTGACAAATAGGTAGATTTGCAACCCGGGAGCATTAGCAGGGCCAGCCAGAGCGGGGAGCAAGGGAATGTCAGGGGCTGAGAGCTAAATCACCCCTTGTTATTCTGATTTAACCATCTCGTGGCTGGAGCCCCTGTCCACACCCCTCCAAGAGACGGACTCAAGACACGGACGCACCAATGGCTTTCCGGCCCAGCGTGCGCAGGCTGCAACTTGCTTCTGTGAGCTCATCGCCTGCGGTGGTGTAGCGCTGCTTCCGTACGGGCTCGCAGATATTTCCAGAAGGGTCCCTGCCCTTCCCTCATCTCCAGTTCAGTCTCTACCGCATTTTTTTTTTTTTGCAACTACCTCCATTTTAAGAGAGATAAACATTTACTCAGCATTAAACGCATCTCACCCTGTGTCGTCCCAAGTCACAGAAGCTCATTGCCCTCCCCTCTTCCATTTAATTCTCTCTCTTCAGGCTCTAGCTTCTCCTCTGTCCTTAATCTGAAAGAGCTGGGCCTAGGACGTTGGGTTCTGTCCAGCGATGTGCAGGCAAACACTTAACAGCCAGCTCTCTGAGAAAATAAATAAAACCTGATTTGGAGTGTTTGCCGATTTCTGCGGTGTAAATACTCACACTGGGGCTGACTCCGAGCTTCCTGGGGGGATGTCACTGAAGTCAGCTGCGAAGGAGGACACACAGCCGGTGTGGGAGCTGGCCCTAGCGCCCTGCGGGTTCTGTTTCTCTTCCCCCAGCTCCGGCCACAGTCCCCATGCACACCAGGATCTGCCCACGTGGACTAGACAGATTTCCACAGGTACCACACCAAAAACTTCACCGCTGACGGCTCCAATCCCGGAGACATCACTGGAGAACACCCACGTGACTTAAGAACATTCTGTAGCTAGGCTGCCCCTGAGCTTCTGTCCTGGGAAATGGCAATCCTAGGTCATATGGAAGCTGTGGGTTACTGAGGGGAGGTGCGGCACAGTCCCTGAGAAGGAGGTCAATTGAAAATAGCAGCAAAGCAAGAAGAGTGTGAGTGGGCCGCTGGTGTCGAAAGCAGGCTCTGGCCTCAGAACATACTTCCCGATGCCCTCCATCCCTAATGTGACCCATAGAGACCATGCTGTAGAAGAAATTCCAGCAACCAGTGGGACAGAGGACTATGAGGACCCCCTGACCCGTGGTGTTGTGTCTCCAAGCTACCCCCATGTGCCTACCTCAAATACTCCGAGAATCAGGCAAGACTGTCTCATGGGAGAAAACATTCTTGAGGGTCATGTGCTCATAGCTGACATGACTGTACACACTGGCCAAAGTCAGCAAACACAGTGTTGGGGTGCATGACCAAAACCAGAGGGGACGGTCCCCCTGTGAAAGATGGGAGTGAGATCGCTGTTTGCCAGGTCATTTTCTGCAGAACTCTATTTCAATGGGATAGTCATCAGGGCTGTGGGCAAGAGAGGCTCTGATGCATTGGACAGAAGTAAGACTAGACAAAGCTGCCTCAGTTTCCCTACTGGATGTATCGGTGTAATCATATCCTTGAGGAATTTCCGAGAGCCAAGGTAAGATGCAGTGCTTCCCAAACTTACTAGACCCTGAAACCTTCCTCCCACACGGCACCCGCCATGACCAGTGATCCAGAAAGCATGTTCGGCGAAGGCTGAGGAAGATCTCGTGGCTACGAGGCCCTGCCAGGACATCAGGCAGAAGGCAAACCTGCCCGCCCCCATCCCCACCAAAGGACAGTCGCCAAGAGGAGAAGCTGCTCTGGAGACGCGGGAATAAGATACTCAGCCCAAGATCCACTCCAGATCCCACAGATAGGCTTGAACAGGCTTGGGCAAAGCATGGATTATGTAAATACGTATTTGGGGACTTTTTAAACACAGATTATTCACCCAATTAACTCTAATGGCCCCTCAGAGCTGAGAGAGACGATTGTGTAAACATGTGGGGCTGAATGTGGCCTCAGCCCCAAGATTTCCTCAAAAGACGGGGTTTACAAGTCCCCCATAAGAGTTCCCTCTGGGCCCCAACTTGGCAGATAAGTTCATTGCCCGGAAGGGAATTCTTGCCTAAAATATGAAAGGGTAAGAGTAAAGGGAAGGATCCAGCTCCCTTTAAGCAAACAGGGAGCTCTCTGGGTAAAGATTTTATATATTTTTTCATTTGCCATAAAACATACATTGTAAGACACAGAACATCTGGTAGCCTCTGGTAGTCTCGCTCTTTCTCAGTACAAGGAGAAATTGTAGATTTGTCTCCAGCAGCCACTTACATTCACATATTCTAACTGTTTCCCTCTGGATACAGCACAGCCGGGGCCAGGCGGACCCGGGCCTACGTCAGTGAGACGGCGGGACCCCCACCCTGGCTGGCTCTGCTGAGACCCAAGAGGCCGAGCACCCCGGCCCCAGCATGGAGCTCGGGAGAAGCTGGGCCTCCTCGCCAACACAGACAGCCACGGAGACCAGGGGACGCATCCAGAGTTGAGTCTGCTAACTGACGAACAACTAGGGGCTAATTTTACAACCTCAACTAGGAACAAGTCTTCTGGAATCCTCCTGGGCCCTAAGAGGCCGAAATGGAGCCCTGGAGTCTGAGGTCAGCCCTGGAATCTGGCGGGGAGATGAGTTGAGGGCTGGTCTTCCCTTGCCCCCCAGCCCACTCTCTATGCGTCCATATGTCATCCTCTCAAAAGACCTAAAAACCTGGAGGAGGCACTGTTTTCCCTTCCTCCCTCTCTCACTGCCCCTGTCCCACCCATCATCACACTGACCCACCTGACTCTAGAACGTCCCCATGGCTGCAACCCCCCCACCAAGCTGCCACAGCTCTTCCTGGCTCAGCTGCCCTCCTTGCTGTTCTCCCAGTGTCTTCTCAGTCCTTCTCAGTCTTTTGTCTGTTTTGAGGGGTGCAAAGATCACATGTCTCTCCCACATCCACAGAG
Source organism: Mellivora capensis (assembly GCA_004024625.1). Lineage (NCBI taxonomy): Eukaryota > Metazoa > Chordata > Mammalia > Carnivora > Mustelidae > Mellivora > Mellivora capensis. The sequence continues at coordinate 48,602 of PISX010002715.1, forward strand.
AACTGCTCCTACTACTCTTAGGATGAATATGTTAACACAACTCCCGCCTGACTGGGTCCCACTTACCCTGTTGCTTCCCTCTGCCTAGAACTTTCTTCCTGTCTTTTCCACATCACGTGTCAGCCACCAGTGCTCGGTGTGAGTGGCATTCCCTCCCAGAACCAAGTATGGACTCTCACAACCCTTGGTACCACACACTCAAGCAAAAGTCGTGCCCAGTGCCCAGCACGCGGCACACAGTAGGTGCTCAGGAAACATTTTTCTGAAGGAGAGGCCTTTACGGAGACAACCAGGGGACGGGGCATCCACGGGCCTCGCACTAAGAATGGCAGCAGATGCAGGGGGAGAAGAAAGGGCAGGCACATCCTCCCTCAGCTTGGCCCTCCCGTCAGCCCTGTGAGGTCAACACTGACGTGTATTTGAAACAGACCCTGAGAAGTAACACGCAGAGCTATGAAGTAGTGAAGGCAGGATCCGAACCCACATCTAGCAGACTCCAAATCCCACGCTCTTTCTGCTGCAGGGTTCTGCCAGGGAGTCTAATCAGGATGCCTGGGAATCAGTCATCCTGAGCCCAGAGGAGGCAAGGATGGTCCAAGCAGAGGAATCAGCATGAGCAAATGCCTGGAGGTGAGAAGGAGGCCACCAGTGCATGTGGGAAAAAGAAGAGGTTCAGGGAAGCTAGAGGAAGTCCTGGAGAACACAGAGCTGAGGCAGCCTGTGCAGCCTGGGAAAGGAGGCCACCGCATGCCAGCCACGGGGGCCTGAGTGTTATCCGGGATGGCGGAGAGCAGAACGGAAACCCGTCCCCCATGCTGGGGACTATCACCAGCTGCACTCAGGTGAGCCCAGTGTAGACCACTGAGCAGACCAGCCTCACATCACCAGGTCCAGCCCAGAACGGCCAGGCAGGCATACAAACAGAAGGCAAGCGCTATACACCTCTCTCTCTCTCTCTCTCTCTCTCTCAAATGTGGCCGCTAGTTAGAAGCCCTTGAGAATTCAAGGGAAATCATGTCCCACTCCTAGTACAGTCTTCTGAGAGCTCCCAGGGCTGACCAGGACAAAGATCCAGGCCCAAAGAGTGTGAGAAGGAACTGCATCCCACTGCCTAATGCCAAACCCCTCAGCCCTCCTTACCAGGGAAGCTTCCAGGTGGAGGGAGCAGTTAAGTTCTGACGCAGCCCCTCCTCTCACCCGCCAACCAAGGGCCCTCTCCCCCTGCACAGCACATAAAGCCCAGCCAGGTTCAGAACAGCAGGGCCCCCTGAGCTCACCAGCCCCTCATCCTCAGTATTTCTCTCTGGCGTGTCCCACCATGGCTGTCTCGGGTCAAAACCGCCTGCAGGGTGAACCTGCCCACCTTCCCCCTCGGAATGGCCTAGCCTCTGCTGCCCTCCCGGGCCTGAGAGTGTTTCCATTGGTGTTAACGTACAGGCTAACTCCAGACCCACCAGGCAACTGACATTTCCTCGAAACCTACTATGCACCACACACTGATGAGGAGATAAAGTGGTGTGAAATACAGGGTCCCCGGGTGGCTCAGCCAGTTAAGCGTCTGCTTTCGGCTCAGGTCATGATCCCAGGGTTCTGGGATCAAGCCCCGTGCTGGGCTCCCTGGGAACCTGCTTCTCCCTCTCCCACCACCTCGTGCTCTTTCTCACTGTCTCCCTCTGTCTCAAATAAATGAATTCTTCTTTAAAAAATGGTGCGGGGGCACCTGGGTGGCTCAGTGGGTTAAAGCCTCTGCCTTCAGCTCAGGTCATGATCTCAGGGTCCTGGGATCGAGCCCCACATCAGGCTCTCTGCTCAGCAGGGAGCCTGCTTCCCCCTCTCTCTGCCTGCCTCTCTGCCTACCTATGATCTCTGTCTGCCAAATAAATAAATAAAATCCTTTTTTTTAATAGTGCGAAATACAGGATTACCGCCTCATTCAATCACCAAGATTTCATCTCATGAAAAATTATAACAATACAAGCTATAAGGGAAAGTTTAAATATGTGCAAAAATACCATATGAGTGACAGAGAAGACGCCATTGGTCTTCAAAAGAGGGAGAACAGCAGACCTTTGGATTGGGTCAGGGAGAAAAGACTTGACGGAAGAGCCAGAGGAAGATTCAAGCTGAGCCCTCGAGATGAGCCAGTATGGTGATGTGTGGAGGAAAGGGAGATGGCAGGACGGCTGGGCAGAAGGGCCCAGGCCAAAGCCCGAGAGATAGGACTCCCGAGACTGGATGCAGAACTGAACCCACAGACCTTAGCCAAGTGACTCTGTGACTTGGCACAGACAGCTCTGTGGGGACATGGCCGTCCCAGAAACTAACGGCTCCACACACAGGTGTGTGTATGTGCGTGCCTGCGCGAGGACACACACTTCGAACACTGCACCGCTGGCCAGTGATGACTCAATCCTGAGGCCAGGGCACTTCTCCCATGGGAATCAGCCTTCTGGGATACTTGAAAGAGCTACCAGGAGGTGCCAATCTCCACACCGATGCTTATCAAGTCCTGTAAAACTCCCCAAGTGTCAGGCATGAAGACCATTGAAACAGGAGGGCCTGGAGGAAAAGCTTCAGCACGCTGTCCTCTCAACTCTTCCTACAGCTGTTTAGCAAGGCCTGTCCTCAGGGCTGTCCCAGAGTTGCAGAGCAGGCTGGGGTTTTACCTAATATCTTCCTACCACTGTCCCTGGCAGCCAAGGGCTGTTTCAGCTGTGCTTCTTACCCAACAGGCCTCTTTATGGGCTGTAGACTTCAGAGTGTACCCAAGATCACCACCGTATGGGGACCTTCTTGATCTACACGTGGCAGGAGTGCACTGTGCGACCAATAAGGACCTGTCCGTTCTATAGCTCTAAGACCTGAAAGAATCCTATAATTCCTCCACTCCGCATTGGGGCAAGAGTTTACCTGGGCATGAGCCTGACCCACTTATTTCTCCAAGGAGACCGCCAGCCAGCCCCATCTGAGGCAGAATCTTATGTAACAGCTCCGAGACAGGGCACAGATAATCCCATCACCATGCCAACAGGCCAGCTCTCTCATGACACTGCTTTGGGGATCCAAGGTCAGCGAGCTGAGAGTCAGTCCCAGATCTGACCGCCCTCTAATCACGCTGGGTTTGGGGCAAGTCTCTGCTCCCCACGGTCTCCGTTTTCAATGATGGGACGTAAGGGCCAGTTACCTTCCAGCTGACATTCTCGCAGCCCCATCTCCCATGTGCCATGGAGAGTGTGGAACGGGGTCACGTGGGGCAGGTGGGAGCCGTGAGAAGGACCAGACTCAGAGCCACACACCACTGGGTTTGATTCCTGACTGATCCCACTCACTACCTTTCTGAACCTGTAGAGGTCACTTAGCTGGCAAACCTTGTTGACCCTGGGAACATTAGGACTATACTCCATAGAGTGTTAGGAAACATTTAAGACAAACTATATAAAGTACCAGAAACATAGTAGGAACTCAATATTCGGTGATTATTATTCAAAGCACTTTCATAACCAGAACACAAGCAAACCAGTGGACAAGGAAAAATCCATAAACAGATACAAATACCTATGGGAATTTAGTATATGACATAGGTGGCATTTCTAGTCAGTGAGTCAGTGGCATTGAAACGGATTTTCTAACAAGTGGTGTCAAGACAATGGATTGCTGCTTTTTGTTGGTGGCAAGGTCAGGGGAAGGAATGCTAGACCGATGCCTTTGTCCTTAAACTATAAAAAATTCTGGATGGAGCATGGATTCAAATATAAACTATAAAAACTTGTAAGTTCTAGAGCAAAACACAGGTGAATAGTTTTAAAATCCTGCAGGAAAAAGGGATGCTTTTTCAGTGTGTCATTTAAAAAAAAAAAAAAGTAAGAAGAAGCCATAAAAACCTAAAACTTCTAATTTAAAATCAATTTATGGTTAAATGAACATCATGGCAGGACAGAAAACAAAGTTACTTGTCAACAAATGTTTATGAAGGGCCTGCCAGGCATGCTGAGTACCACTTGCTACATTCCTAACATTCAAAGAGCTCTTAGTACTCAGTTCTTTCAAATGAGACCCCAGTAGAAAAATGAGCTAAGAACGTCAACAGGCAATTTGTAAAATAAGAAATTTTAAAAATGGCTCCTAAGAATCAACTCAATGCAAACAGATACAATATATCATTTTTCTACTACTGTAGTGGCAAAAAATAAAAACATTAAGTAAACCCAGGTTGCCTGGAGGGTGGAGAAACACACCCTCATGCCTCGTGTGTGCCCTCAGAGGGTGACAATTTGGCATTATGCATTGAAATGATACATGTGCAGACATTCTGGTCCTCCAAAAAGAGCTATCCACAGAGACGGTCACTGAAGTTTGTTTATAACAAAGAAAAACTGGAAACAACCTAAATATGCATGAAGGGAAGACTTGCCAAGTCAGTTGTGATATTCAGAGAACACTCTCTTTGCCTAAACCAGCCAGAGAGGTGGGAAGCCCAAGGCTCTTTCGTGAATGTCACAAGAGTGGCGGCACAATGCAATCTAGGAGGGGAGGGCATGTTTGAGCACGACCCTTGGAAAACAATGGAACAGCTCAACTTTGCCCACTGTGTGAGGGATGGCGTGATCGGGGGAGGCATCCACTCAGCCCCAGGGATCCAATCCAAAGAAGAGGCCACACGTGTCCACAGGGGACAACCTCCACGCTCTGTGATGGAGGGCAGGAGGTTTGTAAATTACACCCTGGCCACCTGCCCTCCGTAGGTGGGGAAGAGAGGGTGGCTGTCTTATGTCTTTGCTCCAACATCTCAGGCAGGAAGACCCCAGATTAATGGGTGGGCACTGAGGGCCCATCATTTGGGTGCAGATACAGTTACTCACAAACCAAGCCAACCCCTGGGCAATGTCCTGAAGGCACAACCCATACTCGGCCCCAGACACGTACACAATCCACCTGTTAGATTAGCCTTGTCTGAGATCTACAAGCCTCCTGGGTCAAGGCTTTGGCTCAGAATCTACCACTGACGGGCAGATGGACTTGGTATAGTCCATATGTATGGTCAGGCCTCAACACTGGGGGTCCCAAGGCAGGGAGAAGGTGGGGCAAGAAGGAACCCAGGACCTAGAAGAATATGGTGAGGGAGTTTAGACTACCCAAGGAATTCTCAGGCCTTCTATGAAGAAAGTCTCAGCGCAGAAACCTCGGCTCAAACAAAGGTTAAAATGGAAACCCGGTTAGAAAACACACATGCCCACCCCAAGGAGGCAGTCACATGGGCAAGAAGACTTGGGGGCTGAGGATCTGTTGTGTGATAGCTCTGTGTGTTCCTCTGTGAGAGGGGAGGAGGAGGTGGAGGCAGAGTCCTGCCTTCCAGAAGCACACAGTCAGGTGGGGGGATAGGGGACTCTGCAGAGATGGGTCAGAGGAGGGAGTGCTCACGTTGGTCATCCTGAGGGCAGAGTGGCTCCTGGGGCAGAGACCACAGACAGTTCAGGAAGACCTGAAGGTCTAATCTGGGAAAGAAGCAAAGTCAGCTTCAGAATCCAGTGCAGAAACACCCACAGGACGAGCCCAAGAAGAGGTCCCTGCCGGGAGGTGGCTAAGTCGCTCCAGTCAGAAGTGGAGGAGTGGGGGGAGAGAGTGTGGGAGTGTAGCAGGGGTACCCGGGGAGCTGCCAAGGACTTGAGGAACTAATCACTTAGTGATTCTGCTTTGACTGGAAAAAGTCATGGCTGGAATACGGTGAATCACGAAGGCCCGTGTCCCCGTGGCAGCCCACGCACTCGCCAGCCTTCCTTCCCCAGGTGGGCAACACGCAGTTCCTTTAGGACCCCATGGGGCTGGGCGCTCAGCAAACCAGAGGAGAGGAAGTTGACATACACGGGGGCAGTGTCTAGGTCAGCCTCAAGCAGAGGAAGTCGAGGCTGCAGGAGCACGGGGTCCCATTATGCCAGAAAACCCTGGCAGCAGGCAATGGGCACCCTCTGAGAGGCTCTACATGGGCCTGGCCTGACTTTGGCCGAGTGAGGCCAGAGGATGAGGAAGAGGAGGTGGAAGAGGTTTTACAGGGAGACCATCTGGGTGGAGGAGTGGTGGTGAGCCAGGCCCAGGCAGGGGCCGAGGCCCTGGCGAGGAGACAAAGAATCAAGAAACACTTCAACACCAGGATGGAAGGGCACAATCCGCCCCTCAGGCTGAAAACCTGGACCTTTCTTGCCTCTTCCTCGTGCCCTTGGCCTAACTGGCCTCCCAGAGAAGGCTCTCCATGGGAAAGGCAGATGTGGGAAGGGGTGTGGACAAAGACCATCAGCTTGCATGTGGCCTGGAGAGCGCCCCCTACAGGCAGGACACGCGATGCAGCGCCTGGCCATCCACCCCGCACACCTCACAGCCTGGACCTGCCTTCCTCAACACCACAGGCCCTGACTGAAGGCCATACACGTGATGACACGGCACAGGAGCTTGGCCTGAAATGACTGAAGGGAGGACGCCCAGCGGGCAGCTGGAGGTCAGCAAGTAGGGAGGTCTCCCTACTGAGAGAAGGGCTATCAGCAAAGAAGCGCAGTGCCCAGAGCTCTCTGAGTGCTGACCTGCTGTCTGAGTACTGTCCCCATTCTCCGAGCTTTGTAGAGATTAACTCGGCCCAGCCTCATAACCGCCCAAGAGGGAAGCCCTCTTATCGTCCCCAGTTTATAGGTGAGGAAACCGTGTCACAGAGAGCTTGAGAAACCTGCCAAAGGTCACACAGCTGGAAAGCTTTAGCAGGCAGAGTGTCCCCCACTTAATCACTCTGTGATGGAAACTTGGCCAAGGACATGGGAAAATGTGCAGAAAGAGAAAAGAAAAGGACCAAGGACAGAGCCCAGGGCACTAGCCATGAGCAAAGAGCAACCAGAGGAGATGAAGCCACCAGGGGAAAGTCAGGAGCACTGACCCGCCAGGAGGGTGCTCAGTATATGGCTGAGGAAGTCAATGAATTAGTGAGTAAGTGATGCCCGAGGAATTCGGGTGATGCTGACACCATGAAGTGGACGGCTGGAGGAAAGAGGGTATGTGTGGTCTGTGGTTCCCCAGAGAGGCCAGGGGGCCCCCAGATTTGGGACACGACCTGGCCCTTCCCAGCCCACAAATGCAGTGCTCAGTCCGGGACTGGCTGGGCCACAGCAGGCCTCGATATGCTCTGCATGGCTGCAAACATATGCTTTCTCTCTCCATCCACTGGGGTTCCTGCTCTATGCCAAGTTCTTTCAAGTGCAGAAAGGATTTGCTCCCCAAACAGTTCACAGCTATTTCTAAAGCTCACATTGCAAGATGTTGCCTATTTATAACCAGAAATGCCTCCATAACCCAACTGGACAAAGAAGAGGCAACTCCTTATTGTCTTTGGTTTTGTTTTAAATAAGAAGAGTTCAGAATTGTGTCCTTGACCATATCCAAGTTATTCCTTTTCCCCATATATGGCCGGATCCACTGTGTGCCAGGACAAGCCGTGTTTTCCTTATTAAGCAACATACAAAGTCAGCAAACAGAACACGCTCACTGTCCCACACCCCAATCCCAACTGTCCCTACTGGAGCAAGGGCGTGACCAGGTTGCAGAGGGTCAGAGAGTCCTGGGGGCAGTGGGGCGCGGACCAGAAAACTGGACTGGGACCTGGGCAGCCTGGCAGCTCTGGCCACCACGGACCCAACGTTAGACTTCAGCACTGGTGGTGCCTCCTGGGTGCCAGGCTCTGCAAAAAGTCCTGGTGGAGCCTCATAACAACCCTAAGAGGTGGGGTATCATTATCCCCATTTCACAGATGACCAGAGTGAGACACAGAGAAGCCACATCATCTGTTCAAGGTCCTCCGGCTGGGCTGGCAGAGGTGGAGAAGAGCCCATTTCTGTCTGACTGCTCAGCTCATCCTCTGCTCTCTTCCCCAAGGGTCATCTCTCCTCTCGGAGCCTCGGTTTACCCACTTGCAAAGTGAGATGGCTGGAAAAACAATTTCTCCACTCCCAGCAACACATGCGTCAGCACTCACCCTCTAACAGATATCAGAACCTTCCAACGTGTCCATTGGTCGAGGTCTGGCATGGATGAAGGCTGGCAGGGGTGTGGACACACAGACCTCCCCACCCCCAGCAGAGTCCTGAGGCCCCGAAGAACAGTCTCCCTCCACCCGCTCAGTGTCTCTCAGATCCCGAGATTTTCCCAATCCTTCAAGACCTCCTCCTTCAGGAGCTATTCTGCCCTTCAGAGCCCACACCATGTCCACAGCCCGCTGTCTGAGTCCCCACCAGCCTGCCATCCTTGGATGCCCAGGCCTGGAATTTGAAACCTAGGATACACAGGGCAGAGGAGGTGGCTATGGGATTAAATGGTGGGGCCTGGGAGCACCTGGGTGGCTCAGTCAGTTAAGCAGCTGACCTCAGCTCAGGTCATGATCCCAGGGTCTTGGGATGGAGTCCCGAATCAGGCTCCCTGTTCAGCAGAGAGGCTGCTTCTCCCTCTCCCGCTCTCCCTGCTTGTGTGTGCGCGCTCTCTCTCTCTGTCAAATAAATACATAAAATCTTTAAAAATGAATGAAGGAATGAATGAATGGTGGGGCCTGGAAGTTCTATCCTCACAAGTGGATGGATCCAATATGACCCAAAACAGGTGCCCCCCCCGCCAGTAGTCATCTTTGGAAAATGCAAGACTGGGGCTCACCTCTCCAGGGCACAGCTACTCCTCAGAACCACCTAAGTTGGGCAACTGATTAAGACTTTGGGCTGCAGGGTTCCAGACCAGACTTCTAGAGGAATCTCTGGAGGCGGGCCCTAAACCTGCATGCTTAGCTGGCACCCAAGAGTTTACAGGGGCATCAGTGGGACCCACTGTTCTGGGACAAGCCTGTTTCTCCTCTGGCCCTCCCACTCCTCACCTTTGTTTCCACATCCTATGCCTCCTCCCAAAACACACAGCCTGTGCGGTGCCCACAAAACGCCACACACCTCTGACTTTTCCTCCCCAGGCTGCATTTGTTCACGTTCATCTGACAACCACAAGTATAATAAACCTGCACTTGGATCTGCCTTTCCTACTTCCAGGAACTCTAGCATCGTAATGCCCCCTGGGGTGAAAAGTGAGCACTTTCTCACTCCCGTCTTCTTGGGAGCCCACCTTCTTCACCTTGCCTTCTGGTTAGTATCAAAGCACCAGTTCAACGAATCAATTAAATCAATTAAATATCAGTCACATGAATACATGAATGGACACCCGACACTTAAGAAGCCAGGCTCAAGCACTTGATTTGTTTCCCATTTGTCCTAAATTTTCAACAGATTAGCAAATGCTCCAAGAAACGACTAGCGCCCTTGGATCGAAGAAGGATTTTAATCCGTGGTGACAGTTTGCCTTGTATCACGACCTGGCATACCCTTCCCAGCAAGGTGTTGACTGAGTGCCGCGGATTTCTGAAGACACCTTCCCTTGGGCTGTAACCACACGCCTCCAACCCGCCGTCATTCAGAACCACTCTGCAGAGCTCGGCCCCCAGAACCCATCTGGACCCATGTGACTTCACACACCCTGTCTCCTTTTTTATTTGTCATGAAAACAAGACATTTATCATTTTAATTAGCAGCCTGTATTTTTGTAAAAATCTCAAATGAATCCAAAGCGTATAAAACATGCAAGCCCGATCCCCACATGAGTACTGTGGGCAGGGGAATGGCGTCGTCTCTTCTCCTCGGGAGACCCCACGGTCTGTGGAACTCTGCTGGCTCGCTGATGTCCCTGAGTACAACTTGCACAGTTCCATTCCCCTCCCGGCCCCCAGCCATTACTAAAACCAAGGCAGTGGTCACCCGGGGCTTGTTCTCCCCCAGTACCTCTCTCCTCAACCTGAATCATCTCTGCCCGGCCCCTCACAACCACCTCTCCACCCCAAACCATCTTACTCATGGTACCCAGTCACATTTCTTTCATTTTTGTTTTTATGTTGCCTTATTGAAAGTCACCATACACATCACTGCTCAATCCTGGCAAGATTTCTCCATCCCCAGAGAGGAGTTCTTCCCCTCCTCTAAGACCCAGACCCTCCCTACTTTTCCAGACGTCATCTCTGGTTTCACTCCCACATGCCATCTGTACATCCCCCACCCCCCTTCTAAGCCCCCAGTCTCTTGTCTTCTTAAATTTGCTCAAGACTGTCCCACCTGGAAGCCTTCTCCAGCCGAACTTTGCAGGACCAAATCCCTCCCTTGCATGCCAAGACTCTAACTCATGGGCTTCCTCTTCCATAAGGTCTTGCCTGATGCTCCCAGCTAGAAGCAATGGTTGATTGCTCCCTCTTCTGACCTGTATCATAATACCATGAGGAGCCACTTCTCTCATGTCTCAAGTCCTCAGTAGACCAGGAAGGTCCTGGGGACAAAAACCATGTCTTATGTGCTTGATTCCTCCATAGACTGGGACGGCGACAAGCATGCAATAGACACACAAAGACAGAAACAACTAGAGGACATTGTACAGAGAGATGACGCTTGAAGTCACTTGAACAGCAAGAAACATGCAGTTGAAGAGAAACATTTAGAAAGATCCAAACTGTGCAGGTACTAACAATCACAGTTGAAGTGGGAGGTAGAGAAGCAGGGGCTTCTAGGACACATCCCCTGAGCAATGGTGTCCTGGGCAAGGACAGCAACCTGAACAAAGTCTTAGAGGTGAGAAGTAGGGGCAAATGAAGATGGGAAAATGAAGTTGGTGAGAAGGAGGGGGAAAGGAGGGTCAGATTCAGAGGGACTTCACCCCAGGAAAGAAATTCATAGTCAGAGTACTGACAAGGCAGGACCACTACTCTGGCCCCTAGAATGATGACCTATGGGTTGAGTGGAAGAAAAACATCTCACCCTTCTCACATCAGCTCGAGCCTTTCTCTGCCTGAAGAGACCTTCTCTACTTTCTCTTCCTAGGACCAAGTCTTCCCATCCTCCAAGGCTCACACAAAAGCCACCTGCTCTGTGAAACCAGAGACCAGAAACGAAGACACAAGATCTCATCTATGATACTCATAGAGTGTCAGGAAAAGTGCCTGAGAAGAAGGCACTAATAGAGCTTCCGTGACTTCTCAGTATGAAAAGATAATGCTACATCATTCAATGAGACGGTATTTGCTGGACCAGATGAACTCATGCTCATACACTTACTAGCACAGAGTGTAGGCACAATGGAAAGTAAGAAGGGGAGTTAAGGAAAGACTTCCTTATGAAGTAACAATCAATCAAGGGTGCCTGTGTGGCTCAGTGGGTTAATCGTCTGCCTTCAGCTCAGGTCATGATCCCAGGGTCCTGGGATGGAGCCCCGTCAGTCTTCCTGCTCAACGGGGAGTCTGCTTCTCCCTCTCTCTCTCTGCCTCCCCCTCCGCTCATGCTCTCTCTCTCAAATAAATAAATACTTTTTTTTTTAATGTTGAGGTAACCATCAGTTGAGATCAAAAGGACTCATCCTACATCAATTTACATTTATTCATTTGAAAAATATATGAATGCCTGTTATGTGAGGGATACTGAATTCCTTGAAACCGGCTGTGTGGAGGGGAGGGGAGTAACAGGATGAGAACATTCTAGGTAAAAGAAACAAAATCTGCAAAGAGGTCAAAGACAAGAGTCGCAAGATTGGGTCTGACTGCCCAGGAGGGACAGAAGGAGCAGACAGGCAGGAAGGTTTGTGAGAGACGGGTGACAGGATGATGGCTTAAACCAGAGCTGGGGCAGTGACTTAGGTGGAGAGAAGTAGACGCATTTAGGAGAAAGGACAAAGGGAGGGTGTTTAGAGTTGGCTGGTGGGTGCAGGGACAGGAAACCACAAGCATCTAAGCAAACCTGGTTCTGGAGCTAGGCCTCCCAAGGAGATAGTCATGCTCATTTACGGGGCCCGAATACATACGTGGCCAAGGCAGGAGCCACGACTGGTGGCCCCAGAGAAGGTCACAGACCAAGATTACTGATCTCTCTATGGCTCCCCCCAGTAGGCTGGGTCCCCCTGGCACAGTGGATTTTCCCAGCTGGCACTGCAGTAGGTAAGGACAAAGTGAGCCTGAACTCTTAGCCCAGAGCCCCGCCCAAGAGACTCAATAGAACGAGCTCTCCAGGGATCATGTGGCTGAACATGGTAAGGTTTTGTACTTCTGAATACCAAAAGCCTGAGCCAAGTCCAGATTGTGAAAGACGGGCAAGGAGTAGGGGCTGGTAGGGTGTCGGCGGTGAGGGGGGAACGGAGCAGGGACAGCTAAGCTGGCTTACATCCTATGAAGCCCTAGAACACCGCCCATACCTAAACAGCCTAATCAGGATTTGGCCTGTACTGAATTTCAGCTCGTACTCCAAAGTTCTAGTCCCCCAAAGGGACACCGGTATAATTAGGCAACCCACCGGCTGGAGGTCAGATCAAAATCTCAAGAGAAATGAGTCTGCCACAATATGCAGGCAGAAGGCAGAGTTCAAGGTCTGGCATGGCTCCTCTCCCTCCTGCTAATGCCCGGAGTCTCGAGGATCAGCTAGTATCCATGAGGGGAGCCTGACCCCACACGGCGAAATTCATCTTTCTGGAGCAGGCCCTACTTGACCCCTTCTTGCTCCTCCCCCCATCTCCAGCCCCCTTCATCCTAACTACAGGCTGGAGGTAGGCAAAAGCCCCACCACACACACGCGCACATGGATGCACGTGCACGCCCCACAGGCAGAAGTAGCAGAGCCCTGGCCACATCCCAGTCAGGGCACCCTTTCCCCAGTCTCGGCTGGACTTGTGCCAGTCAAGAGTGACAGCTTAGTGGGAGAGCCAGTGATAAGCGGGCCCACGCAGCTGGACCTCATGCCGGGGGCTCCCACATCTCCGTTCCCAGCCCCGACCTCAGCACTTGCAGCAGACTCCTCCATGCAAACACTCGGGAACCTCAAATACAGTTCAACACGCAGAACTCACCTCTCTCCCTCAGGACCTGCCACTCCACCAGCATTCCCCGACTCCACAGAGGTTCCACAGGCCTCCCCATTTCCCCAGCAGGAAGCACCAGGTCTCTAGTGAGCCCTGCTCTCCCTCCCTCAGCGTCCACAGTTCCAAGTCTCTCTTCAGTTCCCCCCATCCCACTGCTGCGGCTTCTTCAGCTGGTCTCACCTTCCAGACCCTTCTCCTTCCACACAACACCAGGGGGAACATCTTAACATGCAAAGAAGCCCACAGCAGGCCCGTAACCAAATACTCTTCCAGGTAAATCCATGCGTGCTCCCAGGATCTATAATTCTGGCCTCTCCTATCCCAGTTCCCATGACCTCTCCCTCATCCTCTTTTCCCCAGCCATACTGCCCTTCCTTCCTCCTGGACATGCATGCACATCTCCCCTCCTCAGCAGGCCTCGGCACATGCTACTCGCCCACCTTGACCCCTCTGCCTGGGTCCCCCTCCCCTCCTTCAGGACTAGCTTATGCAAGAAGTCTTCCTTGGCCACCGCTGCTTCATGCCAAGCACTGTAGTTCCCAGGTTCTTGTCTATCATGTCCCTCCCTGCACTATCCAGTACCAGGTGGAAGACTCCATCACCACAGACAATTCTACCAGACACTCTAGACAAGTTCCATAAGTTCCATGAGGGCAGGGACTGAGTCTGCCTGCCCCTCACTGTCCACCCAGGGCCTGGCACACACAGGCAAGCTCCATGTGGGCTGAACAAGGGAAGGGGCAGCTGAGAGGGAAGAAAGGAGAGGTGGGCAAGTGGGCTGAGGCCCATCTCCTGTGTGTCGGGGCTGTGCTGGAGTGGATGTGGTCATTCCACTTGGGGGCTGGTCACTGAGGGAAGACACCCATCTGGAGAAACACCAAAGGCTGGTACAGCAAAGGGAAGTGAGCTGCCAGGAAGAGGAATGTTCTTCAGCTGTCCCAACCCAGAGTGAAGAGCCGCGGTCCAGACCTTCCCTCAGCTGCTCCCATCCCAGCCCAATCCATGAGGAAAACCTCCCACACCGAGGCTGGTCCTCCTCAAACCCTCTTTGGTGAGAGGGCGGCTTCAGCCACATGACATGGCGTCGCTCCCAGACAGGCTAGGGCCAAGCTCTGCTGTGCAGAGTGAGTGCTTTGCGGCTAGCCCCAAAGCCCAAGCCAGTCAGACCTGGCCTTCAGGCTGGTCCAAAGCTTTACACTCTGGATTCCTGGACTTCCCCGCTGCCTGGGTTTCCACCCAAATTCCTGGGGTCTGAATGTTCCCTGAGTCTGTCAGAACACAGGTCCATGAAAGGGGCCAAGAGGTGAAGCAAACGTCACAGACTCAATCCACTGTGCACCCCCCCCACCAGACCACGGCACGCTAAACCTCAGCCGCCCCACCTGAAGGGGTCCTCCCATGACCAAGGGGTGCCCCTCGCTGGCCCAGAGCCCTAGGGTGGGCTGCCCAGGAAAGATACAGCCCAACAGTCAAGGCAAGGTGCCAGCTCCTGTTGCCACAGTATTGTTAAAAGTCAACTGTCTCCCAGGGAGGTGGTTACACGGGTGTTTGCTTTATAATAATTTGTTAAACTGAACATTTCTGTATGTGTTGTATTTCACAATTTTTTTTTAAGACTGAAAAAAAAAAAAGGCAACCGTCTTTGTGGAATGTAAACCCTGGTGAACGCCAAAACTCAGGCCAGTGCCAGAGTCACCACCCAGGACCCAGCCACCAACAGAGCAGCCCCGGGAGCCAAGCACCCTAGAAGCCCACTCTGCGCCCAGGGCCTGGCAGCTCCAGGCCTATACTTGCTGGGGAGAAGTTTCTGCCAACTCCCAGTTAAGTGCCTTGGCAGCAGGAAAGGGGAGAAACAGACGAGCACACACGGCTCTCGAGATGGCACTCACCAGCACGACGCCTCTTCTACCACCTACACAGCCTGCCAGCCTCTGGACCCAAGGGCCCACAATACCCAGAGAGCAAAGTTAAGGATGAAGTGGGGTCTGAGAACTGTTTTTGGAAGAGAGAGAAAAACCACACAGAGAGCAAGCAGTTCACACGATGGCCAGCACACAGAAGATCTCCACCTTGGGGCATCTGGGTGATTCCGTGGTTAAGTGTCTGTCCTCAATCCCAGGCTCAGGTCATGATCTCAGGGTCTTGGGATGAAGCCCCACATCGGGCTCCCTGCTCAGCAGGAAGCCTGCTTCTCCCACGACCTCCCCCCCTTGCCCCGCTTGTGTTCCCTCTCTCGCTGTGTCTCTTTCTGTCAAATAAATAAATAAAAATCTTAAAGGAAGGAAGGAATGAAGGCAGGCAGGCAGGCAGGTTCCATCTTACTACCAAAAGATGCACAAATTAAATCAGCAACGGGATGCCGTCTTCACCCAACCCTACCAGCGATGATTACCAAGAACGATAAGACAGGAGAAAGCAAAGAGCCAGGATAAAAGCCCTCTCACAAACCAAGGAGTGGAGTATAAACCGGACACCTGGCTGGGGGCAATCAGGGCTATCCGCCAATGTCGGGGCTTTGAACACCCATCTGGTAATTCCACTCCAAGGAAACATGTGAGGAAACAAAATGACTGGAGTGCAAAGTCGTGGGTACACTGGTATTCAGAGCAGCACCCTCTACAGGAACAAAAAATTGGAGGCATCCTAAATGTTTGATGCATAAATTATAACATAACGGAACACTGGGTGGCATGTTAAAAAGAAAGCAGAAACTCTTAATTTATGAGTAAAAGATGCTGCTTCATCTTTGCCCAATGTTGAGGGAAGACGACCAGTTAGAGAATACTATGGTATAGTCTATACTGGGATAGTATGATCTCATGTATATTCATGAAGTGTAGGGGCAGGGGCTTACAAGTATGAACAGTTCAGCCTACAGAGGCGCATAATTCATAAGAGCAAAACTATCTGGAAAGATAAATTGTTGATCAGCTCTACATGAAGAGGTGGATTCTGAGGGAGGTTCAATTACCTTGGACTGTTCTAATTTTTTCTTATTTTATCAAAGAAGTAATAAAGATATCCCATTAAAATAAAAGTACTAGGTAAGAAAAAACGGGCCTAAATACACACGGATACAAAGAACAGGAAAGGAGCAGACATTTCTCCAAAGAAGACATCCAGATGGCCAACAGATACATGAAAAGATGTTCATCATCACTTATCATCAAGGAAATGCAAATCAAAACTACAATGAGCCATTACTTTACACCTGTCAGAAAGGCTAAAATCCACAACACAGGAAACAACAGGTGTTGGTGAGGATGTGGAGAAAAAGGAACCGTGTCGCACTGTTGGTGGGAATGCCAACTGGTGCAGCTTCTGTGGAAACAGTATGCAGGTTCCTCAAAAAGTTAAAAATAGACCCACCCTGGGACGCCTGGGTGGCTCAGTTGGTTGGACGACTGCCTTCGGCTCAGGTCATGATCCCGGAGACCCGGGATCGAGTCCCGCATCGGGCTCCCAGCTCCACGGGGAGTCTGCTTCTCCCTCTGACCTTCTCCTCGCTCATGCTCTCTCACTGCCTCTCTCTCAAATAAATAAATAAATAAACCTTTTTAAAAAAAATAGACCCACCCTATGACCCAGCAATCTCATGCCTGGGTATTTACCCAAAGAACACAAGAACATGAATTCAAAACAATATAAGCGCCCCAATGTTTATAGCAGCATTATCCAGATAGCCAAGATATGGAAGCAGCCCAAGTGTCCACTGATTGATAAACGGATAAAAAAAAGTTGTCATATATACACACATTGGGATATTACCAGCCGTGAAAAAAAAAAAAAATGAAACCTTTTGCCATTTGCCATGACATGGATTGAGCTAGAGGGTATAACGCTAAGCAAAATAAGTCAGTCAGAGAAAGACAAATACCATATGATTTCACTCATATGTGCAATTTAAGAAACAAAACAAATGAGCAAAGGAAAAAAAAAAGAGAGAGGGGGAAGCAAACCAAGAAAGAGACTCTTAACTCCAGAGGACAACCTGATGGTTACCAAGGAGAAGGGTGTGAGGGTAATAGGGAATGGGGATGAAAAAGCACACTTGGGATGAGCACTGGGTGATGTACACAATTGCTGGATCACTGTGTTGCACCCCTGAAACTAATACAACACTGTATGTTGACTAACCGAAATTAAAACAAAACTGTAAAAAAATGAAAGAGAGAGAGAGAGAAGGAAGGAAAGAAAGAAAGAGAGAGAAAGAAAGAAAGAGGGAGGGAGGGAGACAAGAGCAACAAAATTTGGGGAACTAGGAAGCAGGTAGATGAGAGGAGCTGACTTAACAGACCTAAGCAAACTAAATCCTAAGTCAGCAGTGAGGAAAGCCAAAAAGCCACCTGATGTTCAACCAAGAATTACACAAAGCCTTAGGAATTACAGGCACCGGAGACCAGGGAGAGGTGGGGTGTGGAGCTGGAGGGTGGCTGAAAGCCCCTGTGATCAGCTTTTAGGTATAGAGATCCCTCTCCAGCTCCCGGCAGCCACCTTGCTGGCAGAAGACTGGAGGATTATTTTCTCTGAAGGGTTACGCAGAAGATCTCTGGTTTGGGTACACCAGGTACAGTTGAGAGCAGGGATACCACACTGAAAACAGGGGAATTAAGTGTGGGTTTACACTCTGAATGTTAAGACCCCCTTGCTTGCTTCCCCCATCAGATTCTCAGAATGCTGGCAGCCCAGTGAATGTCCTCAAAGCTGCAGGATGGAAGAGGTTCTCTGGGTTACCTAGCCAGCCCTAGAGAAAAGAAGAGTCAGAAGTTCCCCCAAAAGGACAAAAGGACTGCTATTCTGTGCACAATACACACACACACACACACACACACACACACACACATATATATATATATATATATATATATATATATATATACACACCAGAGCTTCCAACCCACTTTTTAGTGAATGTGAATAAACAGGCAAGTATTATCAGACATTAGAAGAAATTGTCTAATAAGAAAGAAGACAAAGTAAACAGAATAAAAAAGGGAAGAGACAAAGCAAGGAGAGTAAAACTTTAAAGAGTAACAGTTAGTGTAGTCAAAATATGCTTCCAGGAAACTAATAGATTGCTACAGAGCAACAACATGCAAAGAACCTAGAAGTTCTTGGAAATTAAAAATATGACAGTAGCGGGCGCCTGGGTGGCTCAGTGGTTAAGCCTCTGCCTTTGGCTCAGGTCATGATCTCAGGGTCCTGGGATGGAGCCCCACATCAGGCTCTCTGCTCAGTGGGGAGCCTACTTCCCCCCTCTCTCTGCCTGCCTCTCTGCCTATTTGTGATCCCTCTCTCTCCATCAAATAAATAAATAAAATCTTTTTTAAAAATTACGACAGTAGCAATGAAAAAATTCAGTAGAAGGAATGAGAGATATGGTTGAGAGAATCTCCCAGAAAGAAAAGTAAAAAGAAGGCTAAAGAGCAATGTTGCTAGGTTCAACATGTGAATGATCAAATATATCAGTTGCTAGCACAACAATGCTAAATAATAAACTGCAACAAGTCAGTGGCATCCAACAATAAGAATGTTCTGCGTATGCATCTGGGATGGTTGCTGACCTTGGTTGGGGACGGTTGGCTCTGCTCCACGTGTCTCTCATCTTTCTCCTGGAAACAGTAGGCTAACCTGGGTGTGTTCTCATGGTGATGATAGCAAGCAAAAGCAAGCAAACTCTATCACTCTATAAGTGACTTTGAGACCTTTATCTCTGTCATGATTACAATATCCCATTGGCCCAGAGCGAGGCACAGGTCTCAGCTCAGAGTCAGAGAAAGAGGGCATGCTGCATTATACTGCAAAGGATATGTTCACGAGGAAGTAATTGTTTTTGCAATCGACCATGTAAAAGTTTTTTTTTTAAGATAGAAAATAGAAAAAATAGGAAGATATCACAAAATAAATAATTCCAATACACTTCCTAAAGCTAAAGGACATGATTTTTCTAGACTGCATAGCTCACCAAGATCTTAGCAAACAAAAGGAAATAATATCATACCAAAATCACACCAAATATCAATTTCAGGTCACTGGGAACAAAAAAAAAGTTCCTAGAACCCTCTAAAGAAAAAAGTTACAACAGGATTCATTCAAAACTTGGAGAACCAAAATGGCATCTGAATTTTCAAAGGCAACGTCAAAAACTAAAAGACAATGGACAAAGACAAAATTATTTTTTTTAAGATTTTATTTATTTATTTGACAGAGAGAGAGAGATCACAAGTAGGCAGAGAGGCAGGCAGAGAGAGGGAGGGAAGCAGGCTCCCCGCTGAGCAGAGAGCCCCATGCGGGGCTCGATCCCAGGACCCTGAGATCATGACCTGAGCTGAAGGCAGAGGCTTAACCCACTGAGCCACCCAGGTGCCCCAAAGACAAAATTCTTAAGGAAAATACTTTCAAATTAGAATTCTATACCCAACCAAACTATCACATTAAGTATGACAGGAAAATTAAGAGTTTATAACATATACAAGGTTTAAAAGCTTCACCTCTGGGGCATGTTTTCTTAGGAAGCTGCAGAGAATGTGAAGCCAGAACAAGGGGTAAACCAAGAAGTACAAAGACATGGGACACAGGGAACAGGAAATCCTACTCAGAAGAGAAAGGAAGCCAATTCTCAGGGTAACGGTGAAGGAAAAGCTCAAGAATACAGACATACACCCAGCACAGAGAGCAGCCAGTCCAGACCAGGGCAAGTCAGAAGGTTCCAGGAGACACTTTCTCAGGAAGAAAATCCTGGTAAAATACTCATGTGCTGAATATACTGAGAGGAGATCTGTGAAGGTGGGGGGAAATATGGAAATAAAACAATGACAGATGCACAGAAAATTAAGCAAATATCAACAACGATTAATTGTGGTGAAAACACAAGGTTCTTTAGCCAAAGGGAAATACTCACAATACTCACAATTTCATAGGACATAGGCCAAATAATGTAAACACTAAATACTGATCTATCAAAACATCTATTATAACTGCCCTGGGAGCACGGTGGGGGGGGGGGGGGGAGAGCACAGTATGAGAGGGTGTGCAAGCACGTGTGTGTGTGTGTGTGTTTAAGTGGACAAGAATGCTCACTTTCCACAGTGAGAAGTCAGTAGATAGTGATTAGAAGTAAAACATTAAAAAAGTAGCAACACAAACATGTTTTGTAGAATTATGGAAATAGATACTGAAAAAGATCAGCTAAAAGGGTTGAAAATGGTTAGTTCTGGGATGTGAAACCGAGGACAAATGAATATATAGGTGGAACGGGGGCTTCCTTTCATAACAAGTGTTATGTAAGCATTTAGTTCTTTTTTTTAATTTTTTAAGATTTTATTTATTCTTTGACAGAGAGAGGGACAGCAAGAGAGGGAACACAAGCAGGGGGAGTGGGAGAGGGAGAAGCAGGCTTCCCGCTGAGCAGGGAGCCCTATGTGGGGCTCGATCCCAGGACCCCAAGATCATGACCCGAGCTGAAGGCAGACGCTTAACAACTCAGCCACCCAGGTGCCCCTAAGCATTTAGTTCTTATGCTAGTGTACAACTTTGGTAACAAGTGGAAACTAAATTTGAAAAGGAAAATTGCCCCCCACCAAAAAAAGGGGAAAGAAAACCCAGAGAAACCAGTGTGCTTGCCACTGTCAAGAGCTCAAAAACCAGCAGGCAAGACATCTGTCCATGCCAGGCTGAGGAAAAAGTGGAGGATAAGGAAGCAAGTCATGGGGGTGCCTGGGTGGCTCAGGTGGTTAAGCATCTGCCTTCAGCCCAGGTCATGATCTCAGGGTCCTGGGATCGAGCCCTGGGCTCTCTGCTCAGTAGGAAGCCCGCTTCTCCCTCTCTCTCTGCCTGCCGCTCCCCCTGCCTGTGTGTTCTCTCTCTCTCACTCTTCTTCCCTCTCTCTCTCTCTGTCAAATAAAATATTGAATGAAAGAAAGAAAGAAAGAGGAGAGGAGATGAAAGGAAAGAAAATAGAAGAAAAGAAAAAAAAAGAAAAGAAGCGGGTCATGGGCAGGGGGACCCAGGGGAAAGGACTGAATTCTGAGCAGCCATGTTGGTAAAGACTTCTAAAAAGCAGGTGATCGATAAATTCTAGTATAGAGTTACATGCTCCAGAATTTTTCTATTCATCTCAAAGAGCCCTTTCAAAATACACTATTTGCAAACAGTATTTGAAAAAAATGAAAAACTGGAAACATCCCAAGTGTTCATCAGTAAAGGACTTAAATAAATTGCAGACTATCCATACAACGGAACACAAAGCAGATGTCTGAAAGGACCTAGCGTTTTGTGTGCTGATGATATGGAAAGATGCCCAAGACACGTTATTAAATGAATGCAATGAAATATATATCATATGGGTCCATTTGTGGAAGTAACGTGTGTGTGTATGTGTATGTGTGTGTTCGTCTACATATATTTCTAGAAAAGAATGGTGAAGTTTTATTCAACCATCTATTAACAATGGGTATTTCTGGGAGATAGACCAAGGGAACTGATACTTTCTATAGTCCATTCATATGTTAATCAAATATTTATTGAACACCTACAGATGGTATGTGCTATAGTACTTGGAATTTTTAATCATAAAAATCAGAAGAAAATAAACAAGGATTTGGAAATAAGAAAAAAACAAGGGGCTCCTGAGTGGCATCTGAATCTTGGTTTCAGCTCAGGTCGTGATCTCAGAGTCATGAGACTGAGCCCCACCCCAGGCTCCATGCCCAGCCTGCAGTCTACTTAGGATTCTCTCTCCCTCTCCTTCTAGCCCTTCCTGGCCTCTCTCTAAAATAAATAAAGATAGATCTTTGGGGGAAAAAAAGTTTAAAAAGGAACTAAGAAAAAATAAGTACTAAACTAGTTGATTAAAATTTGTTTTCATTTTAGAAATAAAATCCCACCCAGATGATATGGAAGGATGTAGGAGCCAATCAACCCAGGCTCCACAGGGACTGCTCCGGAAATTTGGGACCCTGTAGGTGGATCCTTCCTCCACTTTCTGAGCTGGAAGCCTTTGCCACACTCGAGAGCGAACAGCACTGGCCCTATAGTCGGCCCTGTGGGAGCAGGGCTCTCGATTTCCCGGGCACAATAGGACCGCACACTGGAGACTCTGGGACACTTGGCTGGGACCAGGAGAGGGACCCAGCTGGCCTGATCCTGGTGAGGTCCGTGCGCTAGTCACTGCTGCATGAAGTGGGGATGTTCTCTGGAGCCTAGAAGCCGTCCCTCACTGCCCATAGGAAGCCCCAAGCTCCCTTCCAGTCTCGACTAACAGAGCTCCTCTGGCAGTGGGGTTCCAGACTCCCAACAGGTACAGGCAAGGGATGCCCCTGTCTTCAACACACGGCGATGACTGAAGGAGCACAGGCCTGAAGGAGCAAGTCAGCCAGCTCTGGGCTCTGCCGTGGGCACTGTCTGACTCGGGAAAGGCCCTCAACCACTCCAAACCTTGCACGCCACGATCATGACACCCACCGGCGAATTCACTGGAATGCGTCACATTAGTAGCCAGCACAGTGTCTCATGCGGGGAGGTGAAAACGTGACAGGATGGCAGTGCCGGGTAAAAATACAACCGCAGAAGGTCCCTGACCAGAAAGGCAGAGCTCTCTTACTGGAACAGCCTTCCACAGGCGCACATGAGGAAGTGGGGATGCGTCCTTAAACCGCAAAAGACGATCTCCCAAGATAGGCGAGGCTGGGCAGGAAGACTCCACAACTCAAGAGACAGATACTATGATCCTCATTTTGCAGATCAGGAACCTAGGGTTTGATTTAACTTGCCCAAGGTTACCAAGGTTAGGAAATGAATTCTGCCTCTTAAAAAAAAAAAAATAGATGTCAGCTCCAAAGCACCATTCCAGCTGGGTGCGGAGAGGACCTCATGCTACTATCAGAGAAATCCAAATTCATGTGCAAATACTGAATCCCTTCTTCTTTTTTTTTTTTAACCAAATAGACATTTTTAAAATCGATAATCCACAGAGCGAGTAAAAGAGGCCAGGAAGCAGGCATTCTCAGCCTCTGCTGGTAAGAGTAAACAGAGCCTTTCTGTGAACTGATCAGCAATATGTGTGACCAAACACCCACGCTGACTTCGCGATAGCGGGAAACATTTCAATGGGCAGAAGTCTTCCACTCAGCGATTCGACTCCTAGCATCTCCTACCGTGACACCCGCACAATCAAACCAAGACATAAGGGTGTTCACTGCAGCCCGCTCTGCCATTTTTTTGGAAATGATACAGCTCCACCGTGAAGCTGTCGGGTTGACATGGGAAGTTGTCCAGAATACACTATTAAGTAGAACAATCACTGTTCACACGGTTATGAAAGTTCCGAATCAGAGGTGCCCCGGGGAGGTTCAGTCAACTAAGCATCTACCTTTGGCTCAGGTCCCGGCATTGAGCCCCTCGTCAGGCTCCCTGCTCAGTGGGGAGTCTGCTTCTCCCTCTCTCTCTGCCCCTCCTCTCCATGCATGCTTTCTCTTGCTCTCTCTCTTAAATAAATAAAGTCTTAAAAAAAAAGAAAGTAACAAATCAATTATATTAAAGACTCACATGCACACATAACTTCTGGAAGGATCCTTAAGAATATTCACGGAGGGACGCCTGGGTATCTCAGTTGGTTAAGCAGCTGCCTTCGGCTCAGGTCATGATCCCAGCATCCTGGGATCGAGTCCCACATCAGGCTCCTTGCTTCTCCCTCTGCCTCTGCCTGCCATTCTGTCTGCCTGTGCTCGTGCTCTCTCGCTTTCTCTCTCTCTCTCTCTCTCTCTCTGACAAATAAATAAATAAAATCTTTAAAAAAAAAAAAAGAATATTCACGGAGGTAGGGGTGCCTGGGTGGCTCAGTGGGTTAAAGCCTCTGCCTTCAGCTCAGAATATTCATGGAGGTTATTTCGGAGAGCAGAGGTTGATGGGCTTCAAGTGTTTGCTATATTCCCTCCTGCACTCTTTAAATGTTCACCATGAATGTGGTAACTTTAAAAGCACCCACATGATTTAAGCCAGAAAATCCACTTCTAAGAATTTAATGTGCCTTGCTCTCCACCAATATTTCCTGAATAATAAATGTGAGCAGAGATCCAGTGATGGGGACGTTCGCCCACATGGAGGGAGAAGAAAGGAAGAAGCATCTTCTATATCCATCCACAAAGTATGGTTCCAGCCAATGCAAGCAGGAGTGCAGCCCCTGGGAAGATGGTCAGAAACGTCCACCAAGACCCACACGTATGGCCAACACAGCAAGAGCAACATCTCGGGCACAGAAATGTTGTATAGTGACAATGACCCCGCTTTGGGTTTTGTATCCAGATGGTGCTATTATTAAATTTTTTTCCTTTGTTTTATCTTTCTATAATAATCACATACTTCTTTTCAATAATGAAAAAAACTTCTCTCTTATAAATGCTAACACTAGAACAAAGTCCTGCATGAGAAGCTTGCCTCTGTATAAAACAGATGGTTTCCATAATCTCAGTAGTGACGAAAAGACCATCACCAATGCAGTGAGACCTGACACTACCAGCATGTCCCCCAGGGCCAAGGGAACGAATGGTGCCCAAGGTTTGACAATGGGTGGTGCCCACATTTGGATGCGGTCTTGAAATACAGGCTCCCCATCTCAAGAGTCCCTATCTTCCTGCCCCCTTGAGCCTGCAAGAGGCCAGAAGGCTAGGGAGCTAATCCCAGGCTGGGACCATGGCAGTAGAGCATGGCACTGTATCAGGAGTGCAGACTAGCCCTGTTCTGGCATGTTGGGGGACCTTTACAAGGGCCACATCCCCTCTCTGATGCTATTCCTTTTTTTTTTTTTTAGATTTTATTTATTTATTTGAGAGAGAGAGCACATGTGCGTGTGCACATGAGTGGGTGGGGGGAGAGGCAGAGGGAGAAGCAGACTCCCCACAGAGCAGGGAGCCCAACTCAGGGCTCGGTCCCAGGACCTAGGGATCAGGACCTGAGCTAAAGGCAGTTGTTTAACCTACTGAACCACCCACATGCCCCTATCTTTTTTATTTTCTTAAGATTTGTTTAGTTGAGAGAGCGAGCAGCACAAGCAGTGGGGAGGGACAGAGAGAGAGGGAGAGAAGCAGACTCCCCGTTGTAGGGCTCAATCTCTCATGAGATCATGACCTGAGCCAAAATCAAGTCAGAGGTTCAAGTGGCTGAGCCCCCCCAGGCATCCTGACGCTATTATCTTCACAGACGATGAGAACTCCTGTTCTGGCTACCTCGAAATAGGGCTGACAGAAGGAGCAGGAGAGGACTACTACGTGCCAGGCCAGTACGTGTGAGCGTGAAGCTATTCCTCATTGACTCCGGGCCTGACTCTCACAGAGCCGAGGCAAAAATCTGGAGATGCCCCCCGGGAATGGGCTGAGGTGGGTTTCCAGCCCACCACCCACACACACCCCCATCCCCAACCCCTCCCCGCCACCTTGTGGAGCACTCAGCCACACACACCTGCTGTCCCCTCCCTGACGCATCTTTCAAGGAAGTCAGAATCCCAAAGAAAAGCAAACCCCTTGGGCGGCTCCTGGAAGCAACAGTAGCCCTACTGTCCCAGTTGTAAGAATCCCTTTGCAAAGAAAGGTTTTACAAAGAGAAAGGCAAAGAGAGGAGTGGGGGAGGGTTAACGACAGCAGAAGGGCAGAGTAAACCATTTCAAGTCCTGACATAGGCAAACTGGTTCTTAAAGTCACCTGTTTCTGAACAGGAACGAAAGCTCTGTCCCGTCATGCCACACAGCTGGGGCGCCGCGCACTGCCAACTAACTTACATAAGCTCATGAAAACCCCATTCTTTTGAGCGTCCTGTTTGTGCAAATAGTGTCACGGGCGCATCCGAGCACCACGGCCATCCATCATCGCCTGTGCGTTTCCCAGGCTGGCGCTGACTCACCTGGGCCCGAACCCATGCTGTGTACACACCACCCGAGCTCCGCGGGCTGCAGGCAGCGTCTATCACCTTCCGGCCTGTGGCCACCTTCTTCCCCACGTATCAGGCCCACAAAAGCTGAACTAATGATGACATAGCCCTGAGCATTCAGAGCAAGAGGAAAAGGGCCCCGGGGACGGAGAGGATGTGTTCTGTGTTTACTTTGACCAATCAACGCAACCAAAGCTTGGGGGTTTGGAAACCACTGCCCTGCCCTGGAGAGAAGAGAGCCAACGGGCTTGAGATATCCTTGTACACTCGCCAGCCCAGAGCAAAACCCCAAAGGGCTCTTCCGCTCAGCTCCCCTAGACAAGGGACCCTGGGACTCTAATAATCCACAGTCAGCAGCTACCAAGTAGCTGTAAGCTGCCCTCCCAGCCAGTTACTTACCCCTCAAAAAGAAGTTCTTTTCTTTTCTAGAAGTCCACTTAAAAAAGAAAAAACACACACATACCCATTTGCCGCCTCAGAGCCCTGGTCCCAGGGGACAAGACAGATTCAGCGGCACACACCCACCGGAGCCTGGACCCCGGAGACGATTCGATGCCTTGATTTTACACCACAATGAGCACCAGGCAAGCCCCATCTGTGTCTCTGAAAATGAGGTGCATTTACTGAGTTACATATCTGACATGAGCTCAGATGAGCAAACTGTAGGATACATCCCACTAGGACACTTACAAAACTTTATGCCTTAAATTCTCCACGTATATTGATCTTTGCTATTTATGTACAGAAATAAATACAGACACATTCAGGCACACATGACTAGCATACAAAATCTGGGTGATGTGAACACTACCCAAACAGACTGGAAAGTGTTAACAAAAATCTGCAACACGGTTCTCACTAAATCAACACCCTTAAAAATCAACACTTGCAGCTTCCGTGAGTTCCTGAGCAACAAGGCTGGGTCGGTCTCCTTGGGAGCACAGATCCATTGGTCTTTTCTCTGTCCCCAAAGTATTTTCCAGGAGACCTTAGACCCTAACCACAAATGAACATCCATGTTGCAGGTCGTGTTCGGACAGGAGAGACCCAAGCAAGCCCAGTTATTCCAGAAGAGAACCATTCTTAATGAGCATCCGTATGATCTAAACCCTGCTTCAGTGGATAGAGGAGCAGCAAGGAACAAAGCAGAGAGAACAGGCCTATCCTCCACCTCACAGAACTCACTATTTTTTTTTTTTAGATTTTATTTATCTATTTGAGAGAGAGAGAGAGTGCATGCGTGAGAGCAGGGTGAGAGGCAGAGGGAGAGGCAGAGAATCTCAAGCAAACTCCCCAGTGAGCTTAGAGCCCCGAAGCAAGGCCCTATCCCACAACCCTGAGATCATGACCTGAGCCAAAGCCAAGCGTCAAGACATTCAACTGACTGAACCCCCCAGGCACCCCCATTTTGGCTTTTAGTATGGGGTTTTTGTTTTTGGTGATCTGTTTCCTAATCAAGGTAGCAAAATCCTTTTAACTTCACACTTTTGTCAAGAGTCTCATTTTTCTCAAATGTGTAAACTGTAGCCCCAATCACTGTATCTATTAAAAGGGCCCCATGATCCTGAAGTTGGTTCTAGGCTGAGAAAAGAGACTGCTGAATTACAGCACAGGGTCCTATCTTCTGTTTCTGAGTTACCCCAGAGAGGTCAGCTGTCAGCCTATGTTCAACATTTCTGAACTCCTTGCCATCCAGCTGTGGGAAAACTTTGAGTATCAGACCACCTACCAAGTATCCAGAGAGGTCTCAAAACATCTAGCAAGTCCTGAGATGTCTCAGCGATGCCTTCAAGAAAGTTGTGCCCAAGAGTTAAAACCGTCTCTTAGAAAAACACATCACCAGATAAAGAGAAGTTATTTTATGGGATCTAATTGTGGGTTCCAGAGCATGTTCCAAAAGGGGAGACAAGAAAGAAGGGCCATGCTCTCCTGGGCCACGTACGACCAGCAGGAGATCTGGTCTGGCAGATCCCAAAGGAGGCTCCAAATCAAGACGGCTCTAGACGCTTAGGGACAGAATTCAGCCGTTTCAGCAGGAACAGGGACAGGCTTCATGCCTGCCTCCCTTGGGAGCCACAGGGAAGAGAGTCTTTCAGCCTGAGCCCCTCACCCACCTGACATTTGAGAGAACATCCCTGCTCATCTGCAAAGGGTCAGCCCCGTCGCTCCCTGGGCAAATCAGGTGAAGATGGAGCTTTTCCAAGCTTTGATTTATTCTCTGATTCAGCTCCCAAGAATCCAGAGACAGGAGGGCTAGCAGAGTTTGCTCAGAACTGAGATAATGTGTTTTCTATCCAGAAAACACATCTCAGCCAGTTACCACCTCGCTCCCTTCTCCAAAGTGATTATAATTATAGTATTTGTCCCGTAATTGCTGCCTACTTGCACATACAAAATCCCTGAATCTTAAAATAAATTATAGCTCCCTTTTTTTATTTAACAGCCATTGTGCTGCTAGTTTACAAAGAAGACGAGATACCTCTAATTATTATTGTAGTAACCAGCCGAAGGTGAGTAAAGCTTGAGTTCTCAGCAGGTGACGTGACTTATTAGTACAAAAGAGAATTATCAAGAATAATTTTACTGAACAGCCTAATTAGGGATGTCTCAGTTCTAGGTTTGAGGGCCAGCAAGAACAACCTTGGATCTGCCCTTTTTCTGGCTTGCTGCTGACCTCAACACAAATGATGAGGAACGGCAAGCTAGCTGTGGTCATTGTGACACTTAATTTCTCCATGCCTGTTTAAAGAGGGCTCTGGACTTCTCTAAAGAAAAGGGTGCAAGACCTAGAAGGTTATTCTGTGTCTAGGGGCTATCAAGAAACTTCTGACGAGCTGGGCCTTGGACCCTGGCGCCAAGACAGGCAGAAGTCTCGAGTCTGGGGCCCGGGCAGCAGGACTTGGACAGGCAGGAAGGCAGCTGGTTTAAACCTCCTCTTTGATGGGCCTTTTGCCTCTGAGTGAGGCCAGAAGCTGACACAGCTGTCAGAGCCACAATGAGAAGGACTAAACCAACTCCGTGCTGCTATGCAGAGAGGAGGGACCGACAGAGGCACTCCTATCTCGGGAGAGGTCTGAGCCAGGTGCGCCCAACAAAAAGCAAGGCCACCACTTCTCCCTGCGGTGCCCATGTTTACTCACCAGGGGCAGGAGGGGACTCCAGGCCCACGAGGAGCTCATGGGAAACCAAACCTCATCTTCCAAGACAGGCACCTCCATTCCTGCTGTGGGGGACTCTATGGGAGTCTCCATCCAAGATTCCTGCAGGGCGGGGGGGGCGGGACGGTGGGGGGTGCTCCCAGACCACACTGCTCCCGGACAAGAGTGAGGACAAGAGTGAACTCAGCCGGGTGGAAAGAAAGCCCCACAAGGCTAGAAGCAGGAGTGTGGGTCCTCCCTTGATCTGGGCCCCCCAAACCCTGCCTGCCAGGCCACAGCCATCTGACAGCCATCAACCCAAATACTGATTCACCGGGGGTCCCGCGTGGGAGGCCCACATCCCAGGACTGGGATTGGGGATGTCACTCATCAGCAACAGAAGACTCAAGGTATGTCCCTGATAAAGATGAACACCTTCTCTGCCCCTGGCTCCAAGCCAGAAGCTGGTGAAACACAGAAGGACAAAGTGGTCCACCTCCCTGTCCTCAAGGGACTCATGGCATAGTGTGGGCTGTGGTTGCCCTGCTGCTCACCGCCAGCACATAACCTTAGCCATGCGCCTTCTCCCTGTCCTCTCAGCCTTTATCTGGAAAGGAGGACAAAAATGACATTGTGGAGTGAAAAGATAGTGATCAAACACCACCAGTGCTACACATAGGAGGTACCCCAGCACGGAGCTGAAGAGTAGTCCCTACACGGGGCACCTGGGTGGCTCAGTCGGTCAGGTATCTGCCTTCAGCTCACGCCATGATCCCAAGGTCCTGGGATCGAGGCCTGCATCGGGCTCCCGTTCAAAGGGGAGTCTGCTTCTCCTTCTCCCCGCTGCTGTGCTCTATCTCTCACTCTCAAATAAATAAATAAATAAAATCTTAAAAAAAAAAAAAATAGTAGTCCCCACAGCAGGCTGCCTGGGTTGGGACCCCAGCTCCTGTCCTCACTCGTTCTGTAACTGTGGGTCAGGTAGTCGGCTGTGCCCGTGTGCTCATGGGCCAAGTAGAGAGAAGAGGACCTGCCTCCCAGAGCTGATGTGAGAAGACGATGGGTAAACACCTGTCAAATGCCAACAACGGAGCCTGGCACAGAGCTGGCATTCCCGAAGTGCTTAGTATAGGGTATTACTGTCACAGCCACTCATTATTATGATCCTCTGACATGCTGGGGATCCAGCAGGGAAGAAAAGACTGTCCTTGTCACCAAGGGAGACGGATGCCCCATTGCTTGCTTTGCACAGTGATTACTGATTCCTGGGAAGCCCGGGGGAGGGCCCCTGCCCAACTTAGTGGGGATCAGAGAACACCCCTAGAAGAAGAGACATCCCATGCAAGCCCCGGGAGGCCAGGCAGGTGTTAGCCAAGCCAGGTGCAAGGAGTAAGGGGAAGGAAGGGCAGTCTGGGCAGAGGGAACAGCAAGTGCAAAGGCAGAGGCCAGGAGAGCAGCATGGGCTGGTGAGGTGGGCAGGGACATCTCAGTGAACCATGGTGAGATGAAGGAGACCTGCCCACCCAAGGATGCTGAGAACTTGACCTCTGTACAGGTGCAGGAATTATCCAGTTTATTTTTTATTAAACCCCAAAATAAACATCTAGAAACAAGTGTGTACGGAGGCCCAAGGCAGCTCTGGGCTGGGTCCAGGGGAGCAGATGGACTGAATAAGACCCTCGTCTTGGATCCAGGACCCCGGGGTCCCAACCCAGACCACAGAACTTGGGCAGAGCCTGCCTGCTCCCACTGAGGCATCCATGGATGTGGGGCCCAGAGCTCCCAGGGCTCCCTGGTGGGGCCTGCCCCATGCTTGTGATGGCTTCTCTCTGACACACGCGCACCCTGGCAACATGTCACCTGGCATGGAGTGCCAGCTTCCCCCTACACAGGCACACCTGCCCCATGGTGCAGGGCCAACTGCGTTTGGCTCCATTGGGGTTTGGGATTCATATTTTTTTTAAAGATTTTATTTATTTATTTGACAGAGATCACAAGTAGGCAAAGAGGCAGGCAGAGGCGGGGCGGGGGGGGTGGCAGGAAAGCAGGCTCCCCGCTGAGCAGAGAGCCAGATTCGAGGCTCAATCCCAGGACCCTGAAATCATGACCCCAGCCAAAAGCAGATGCTTAACTCACTGAGCCACCCAGGTGCCCCGGGATTCATATTTTTAAAACAGTGTTAGTTTCTGCTCTGAAGCCTTTCTCAGACTAGGTGACCTAGGTGACCTACTGTGAGTGATTTTGCAAGAGACAGGGAGCCAGAGGTTGGAGCGGGAGAGCTAGACCTGGTCATCAGGTGGATCACAGGGTAGGTGATAGAGACCTAGCAGAGTCCACTTGGGCCTTCGATAGTGGGGCCACCAAAGCCATCTGAGCAGACACGGCCAGAGTATGGCCCCAAGCCACTCCCTGTGTGGCTCAGATAACCAGGAGAAGCCATGGGAGGACGCTGGTCAGCCCTTCCTTGCAGAGAGTGACAACTGACAGCCCAGCTCCCAATCCCAGACCATCATCTCCTCACTGTGTGATCTGAGGGAGTCACTTACCCTCTCTGTGCCTCGGCCTCCTCACCCACAAATAAGTTTCCTAATAGCCCATAGCCTAAGAGGTTGTCTGAAGAGTAAAATAATGAACATCAAGGGTCCAGGAGATCTTCGCACAATCTGGCTCTCAGTCACGTCAGCTCTTATCATTCCAGTACTTTTCAGGGGGCAGGGATGGGAAGGCCATCGGAGGCACTGTCAGTGACCTCCCAAGTAGCATTTCCTCCACTCCAGGAGCATGTGGGGCCTAACAGAAACAACCCTGGAAACCTCTAGTTTGCTGCGGGGGAGGGAGGCAAAGCTTCGGGAGAAAAAAAAAATTCATTCAAATTTTTATGGGCACTTTTTTGTCACAGACTTGAGCACCAGGCCAGCCATTCCTCAAATCTATTCTAAAATCAAAGGCAAGTCAAACAGTAGGGAATGTAGAGTTAATATGAGTCACGATGAACATATTCATCCCAAACCAAATCTGGGAGCGCGGGGAGTTCTTCCTGGTGCTCCGTGTGCGCTCTTGGTTCTGGGGATGCCCCCAGATGTGAGTGTGGGCAGTTCACCCACACCCATCTGGACAGCTGGGATTCACATCAGCTCCTGTAATTCACCATGACAAGGGCTGGGTGGGCTCTTCCTCTGTGATATGCTGTTTAGCATCTGCCTCTGGGGAGGAACGGAGTCCCCGCCACAGCCCAAGGACCAGAACACAAAGCCCCAAACGGAAGGTCATCAGATGCATTAAATGCCAAGAGCTTCCCAGCCACTTCTGGGAACCACACCGTAGTCACCAGAGAGCCCACATCTCCAGAATGCACTTTCTCACGTCCCCCAGAGAGCCCAGACAGGAGCTCCGTCCCCTGCTCTATCCTTCCCTCTCCTCCATGGGCTGCTGCAGCCCTCCCCAAAGGCCAGGCTAACCAGCAGTGCATGGAAGGATTCAGACCTCTCCCCCAGTGAGGGGCTCCTTGCCCTGGGCTGCCAGGCCCCTCCACAGGGTAGTCCCCAGACCTCTGGCCTGCCCAGTCCACAGCAGAGCCACCACGGAGGCCATGAGCAGGCACAACTCAATGCAGCCAGCCGGGCCACTGGACCGCCCCAGAGCCCGCACCTGTAATTAGGCCATGGGCTTGGGCTGGGGACAATGGCCTAGAAAAGCCAACAAATGGGATACATGCATTAAAGTCCGGTTTCTGTGCCAAGTGTGCAACTTAATTACATAGCCTGGGTACTCTCTTCTCCCATGAACTCTCACTCCAGCATGTGATGACACAAAGGAGAGATTAAGCACTGTCTGCCACAGGCCAAGGAGCCCAGGTCTGTATCCCAAAAGCAGAGAAGCCAGAGCAGAGTGTGGCCCCAAGAGGAGGAAGAGAGGGACAGGTGTTCAACAGCCACAATCTGTGTGAAATTCTGAGTCTCCTTCCACAATACCTTGTGACTATATGGCCTTCTAGCACAGAAGCCAGGCGGCTGAATGGCCCAGCACCTACAGCCCTCTTTCCCAGTTCGGGCCTTCTTGCTTGGTGTCCATGATCTCAAAAGATGGCCAACCGGGGCGCCTGGGTGGCTCAGTGGGTTAAGCCTCTGCCTTCGGCTCAGGTCATGATCCCAGGGTCCTGGGATCGAGCCCCGCGTCGGGCTCTCTGCTCAGCTGGGAGCCTGCTTCCTCCTCTCTCTCTGCCTGCCTCTCTGCCTACTTGTGAGCTCTGTCTGTCAAATGAATAAATAAAATCTTTTAAAATAAATAAATAAATTTTTAAAAAAAGATGGCCAACTACTTCACATTGCCATCTCGCTGCATCCAAGGCCAAGTCACAAGGGCAGAATAAGCCACTGACTCTGATGGGAGAGGCGGAGCCCAAGTGGGACCAGCAGGCCCCCGTGGGGACACAACCTGATGGGTAGAGCTCTTACCATGAGCTGAGCACTCTACCCTCCAGCTCCCTGCCTTGGGTGGGTTTGGCCCTCCCAAACCACATCTGGAAAATGCTGTGGCCGAGTGGTGGACAGTGAGCCTCGGGGAAACCCAGGGCAGCCTAAGTTCCTCCTCTCCTGAGGCCCCCCAGCATGGGAGTGTGCTCCGGGGTAGAGAGGCGTCACTGTGGACAGAGGATCCTGTTTGAGCGATGTCACCCCAGTCTCTAGAATGCCCCCCAATGCCAGCCCGTGTGCCTAGAGGGAAATACAGGGATGCCACCCGCCCAGGGTCTGGCCCAGCTAGGGACTCAGTGCTGAGACTTAGAGCAGCAAGAGAAGCACGATCTCTC
The DNA here is from genome assembly GCA_004024625.1 of Mellivora capensis. Lineage (NCBI taxonomy): Eukaryota > Metazoa > Chordata > Mammalia > Carnivora > Mustelidae > Mellivora > Mellivora capensis. The sequence goes on from PISX010002715.1 coordinate 82,403, forward strand.
AAACTGAGATGGGAGGTTCCAGTATGCGTTTGTAGAGGGAAGGAAGCAAAGCGGGCCAGACCAGTCAAGCAATGGTCCACCAAAGGGAAGAGTCTCCCCACCTTGCCCCTGCCTGACCATGAAGAAGCAGGGGCCAGGAGGACAGTAAGACGCAGGAACAGACGTGTGTGCCACCCTGCCTCGCCCACAAATGTGGTAGGCCTGCCACCCACCAGCCTAAAGGATAGGCAGCAATGGAGCTTGGACCGCAGATTCAAGCCAGGGGCCCCGGACCAGCAGCAGGGTCCCTGGAACAGGGAGAACCCTCATGTTGAGGGGGCTACACCCCTCAGCCCCTAAGCCCTGCTTGAAGCCCTCGTCCACGCCGCCTTTGATGTGCATGCCAACTCAGCAGCCTCGAGATGCTCTCCACATTCCCAGCCCTGCTGAGGTCCCTGCATTCCATCTGTGCTGTCTGTCACTGTGGTCGGGGCCGGGTGGCGCCTCCCGTCAGACCCCCTCAGGCTGTGGTGGGCACATGCTTGGGGCAGAGACTTGCCAGAGCCATGAAACCAGTCTTCTCATTGCCCCAGAAACCAGGGTCCCCAGAGTTGGCCCTTCCGGCACACAACCCAGCAGAGAGGGGATCTCTGGGCTGGCGACCCCTTGCTTGTGGTACAGACCATTCCAAGAGCTAAGAGAGCACCACAACCACCAAATTCGCTCCATTCCCTGGAGACTATGGCAGCACAACATTTCAGCCATTGTAACGTGAGCAGTTAAGTAACTGCCTTGGGGCCTCAGTATCCCCATCTGTGAAATGGCCCCTGCTGTAACCCCACTTCAAAGGAGGAAAAGGAGGAGGCATTACCATGGAGTGTGTATCACACTGCTCAAAACACACATGTGGCTCTCACCCTGGGGCTCCTTCTCATTAGCAGGGTTCTGAGGCTCACATGTGTGTCTCCAGTCTGTGGCTAAGACGAAGGACCAAAATTGGAGAACAACTTCTATAGATTTGGAGCAGATTTAAGAAAGCTTCTATAGCAACATCCCTTTCATCACTGGCTTCCCAATTAGGTTTCCTGTGTGGCAAGGAAAGGGTAGAGCATCAGGGGAGTAGAGATGGTGGGTGGCCTGGCCAGTAGGGAGGGCAGAGCGCCCGGGACAGTAGCCCTCACGCTGCTCTGCTAGGCATGAGGTAGCCCCCAGCGGCCTGGGAGCTGGCAGAGCGGCCCCGGGGCAGGAGCCTGGTCCAGGCTCAGACCATCAGGGCTTCAAACTCTAGTTCCACTACTTCGTTGCTAAACTCTCCTGCTTCGGGGTTCTCACTCTACAATAGGAATCACACTAGCACCTGCGTCTTGGGGTTGAGGATGTACAAGGAGAAATAGCGTCTAAACCCCAGGGGCACTCAGCCTGGCTCACGTCCAGCCCCAGGAGCCCTGGAAGTCATACCAGCCTCCCCAGCAGCTGCCTCCCCACCACCAACACCAAAGGGCCGGTGCCGGGTCTCAGGCGGTGGCCAGAGAGAGGCAGCCTGGCACGCTGCCGTCCTCTCTCCTCTGCACCCCTGGGACTGGGGCTATAGCCCCACTGTCAGGCGGGAGGAAGATGTTGCCTCCACCGTCTGCCGCCCCATTCCCAATCTCCACTAACCAGCCCCTTCTCAGGGCTCCTTGGAGAGTTAGGATAGGCAGAGAAAGGGAAGTCAAAGAAAGCAGGGAAGAAACCCGACCCCCTGTAAGAGTCTGAAAATTGTCTGCCTGCACACAGGAATAGGTCTAGGGGTCTGGAGGACTCCAACAGAATGGACCAAGTTCTCGGGGAGGAGGGTCCAGGGTCCCAAGGTGGGGTCATCCAGGTTGGAGAAGCATCCAAGCAGATCCCTGAGTCTCTACTCCCCCAGGAAGCAAGCTGTCCTGAAAGGAAGAGTCCTGAGTTTCCCCACTCATGCCCTCTTGATCCCCTCCCCCAGGACTGTAGGTCATACCAAAGGAGGTGACAAGTGGAAAACGCCTTGAGACCCCTCAGGCCAGCTCCCTGACCGGGGCCGCTTCTCTGCAGCCATCGTTGGCCTGGGTGCCAACGGAGGCCCCCTGAGCAGTGCTGGGAGGGGGAGACCTGTCCAGTCCTGACCGGGGAGCACTTTCAAAGCCTACCCTCCATCTTCAGGCAGTAGAGAATGGGTTCAGGAGCACCACAGAGAAACTGGAGAAGCAGGGAGAGTGAGCACCTCCCAGGGTGTTCACAGCCAATGCCCAGCAGGCACCAGGAGGCACAGCAAGGCCACAGTCATACTCAGAAGCAACCCTCAGGCCCACTGGGCAGCTACCCGAGGATGACTCTGGACCGTGTGCACCCTCCACCCAGTGGGAAAAGAGCAAACACAAAACACATTTCCAAAATGAGTTCAAGGAAAATTCTAATCTATCTTCACTCTGAAGACTACTTTTGAAAAGTGGAGTGTGCCCATGCTGGACAGTCCTCACCAAACCGCTAACCTTATCGGCATCGTCACTGTGCCATGATTTTTTTTTTTTTTTTTGGTGCCCACTATGTGCAGGGACATAGCATTGCATTTAAGGCAATGGAAGGCAGGCAGTATTATTTTTCTCGTTTTACAGAGTAGGAAGACAAGGCTCAGAGAGGTCAAGTGACTTACTGCAAGTCACACAGCGGGGGGCGGGGGGGTGGGCAGGGGCGTGGGGAGCGGAGGGGAGGCCTTCTCACCTCACCTCAGAGAGGCAGCACCGGTCTGCTTCATCGGGCCAGATGAGCCAGCCACCTGCCGTACCCACCCAGAAGCTACATGTCCCTAACTCGTCCATCAGTGGCCACAGACCTCATTTAACAAACCTGCATGCACACGCTTATCGTTAACTCCCGGGATGGGATCTTCCCCACAACCAAAAGAGGGAAGAAGGAATGTCAACTCTCACCACATCTCTGGGATCCAAGGAGGCAAGTGCCTGCAGTTGAGGCACAGCATCACCACCAACACCTGGGCGATTTCAGGGAGGCCACTGCCCTCTCATGCCTGGGTCTCCCTTCCTGTAACACGGGTGGCTGGACCGGCCAGGACAGGAGAGTCCAAGGGCTTCTTGCTGTCCTTCCCAGAGGAGGGCAGAGCCGTCCGGCTGGTCTACAACACGAGCCATCAATGAGAGCCACGTACTGAACTTTAAACTTCCTAATAGCCATGTTAAAAAAAAAAAAAAAAGAAAGAAAGAAAAAAGTAAAAACAAACGTGAAATTAAATATAACAATATATTTTATTTAACCCTAAGTAATAGAGACTATCATTTCAACATGTAATCAATATTAAAAACTTATTAATGAGGGGGTGCCTGGGTGGCTCAGTAGGTTAGGCGTCTCCTTTCGGGATCCCAAGGATCCCGGGATTCCGGGACCTAGCTGTGTCAGGCTTCCTGTTCAGCAGGGAACCTGCCTCTCCCCCTCCCTCTGTTCCTCCCCTAGCTCCCGGCTCCTGCTTGCTCTCTCGCTCTCACTATCTCTCTCAAATAAAAAAGTTTAAAAATCTTTTTTAAAAAAGTCATTAATGAGATATTTTAGAAACTTTGTGTCATATGAAACTTTTTAAATCCTGGCTATGTCTCATGGCACACCTTGGTTTGGACTAGCTATGTTTCCAGCGCTCAGCAGCCATCACATGGCTAGTGACTCCTGAACTGCACAGTCCAGGTCTCACAGAAGTGGCAGGAGTCCTTCACCCTACACCTACTTTGACAAGCCTGGAACTGTGAATGCCTTGCTTTTTATTAAAAATAATTATAATTATGGAGTACAAGATAATCATTACTGAGTCATTCCTATGGGCCAGGCACGCGCTTCGCAACGATCTGGTGAGACCGGATTCTACAAAGGAAGAATCCGAGGCACAGAGAGGTTAAGTCATCTGTCGAAGGTCACACAGCTACTATGTGGTAGAGCTGGGATTGGAACCAGGCAATGGGGACACAGAGCCCAGACTTCAAATCCCTGCTCTACCCTGTCTCCTCATCCCCGCTCTTTCTGCCTACCCCCTCCCCGGCCCCAAGCCACACCTCAAGCTGTCCAGGAGAGCAGGGCAATGCCAGGAGGGCAACTTTAAGCGGCTCTCTTTTCCCTGCCTCCCAGGCTCCCCCTGCTTTCACAGCCCAGGCCTCCACTGGCTGCACTTGGGCGGCTTACCCCACCACCACCTGCGAGAGCTGGCAGGCCTGGCCTGGGAGCAGCCACTTCATTCACAGGCTGGTAAAGGGGCTAATTAAACACCCGGCCCACGCCCCCCATGACCCGGGAACCCAGCCACCTCGTTGCCCTGCTGCCAGCCAACAGGCTCAGAGCAATGCCACACAGAACTCGGCAGCGGGCAGAGCGGGGCGAAATCCCTCTTTATAGAGTTATTTTTGCTGTGGAATTTTCACTGGCCTGTAAAATATTTTTATATTTATTACACATTTAACGGGAGCTCCTAGAATCAACAGGGTGTAAATAATGAAAACTAGGGTAGTAAAGGTCCCAATAAACCTCGCACCAGCCCTTTGATGCTCCCTATGAGCTCCGGTTTCTCCTTCCCCCCCAGACCTCATCCCCTTGCCCCAGAGCAAGCCCAGAAGGCCAGAGGGACCCCGGACGAGCCCATCTTTGGCTCCCACAAATTAGGCTCACGCGTCAGCTCCCAGGACTATGCCATTAGCAGAGCCCACTGGATGTGCCGGCCGAGAAAGAGCCTACTGTGCACATGGTCTGTGCCAGTGCTCATGGGAGCTAGGCCAGGAGAAGACCTGACAAGGGCCTACCCCTCCCCTAGCCCTCCAGCCTCAGAGGGCTTTCACAGTCCTTGATCCCAGCATTGGCCCTGCACTGATGGAACATCACATCCCCAAGGCCGGAGGGTCCCAAAGTCTACTGGGGAGGCTGAAGTCCTATGAGAAAGTGTTCCATCCACAAATACTGAGCTCCATGGGCCCCACAGCACCCTGTGCCCATAGACAGTTCCCAGAGCCCCTATCGGTACCCCACTCCCCATGTCCCTTTTTTCTACTCACAGGACAAAATCAGAAGGAACCTGGGCCTTACACTCTGTCCCAAGCAGCAAGACCAGAGAGAGGCACAGTGAAGGGAAGGGACCCACCCAGAGTGGGGGTACCCATTTGTGGCAGAGCCAAGAGTAGCCTCAGGGCTCGAGATCCCGTGCCCAGGCACACAGACGTAGCCTGAGCCCCTCCCCAGGCAAGAACTGTCCTCTCCATGTGTCAACAACAACTACCCCAGCTCCGCCCCCCGGAGACCCTGACCACTGGGGACTCAGCCCCCGGCAACCCAATCCTGTCCATTCTGGGTCCTCTGAGTATCAGCAGCCGTTACAATCCAGACAAAACCTGTCGTCCGCTCCCTCCTCATCACACGCCCTTCACACACCTAGACAAAGGTAAGCATCCCTTCCCAGGCCATTCCCAGCTCCACAAGCATCCTCATGGTTCCAGGCCACCCACGCCTCTTACAATGAGGCGCCCACCCCCGAGTGGACATGCTGTCCCCTCACCCAATCGAGACACTTGGAGGCGGCCTTCGTGGACCGTTCGTCTCACAATCATTTCATGGTACAAGCTGACTCCCCCTCTAGCCAGAACCCCTGCTGCTAAGTCCGGCCGGTCCATCTGCCAGCAGAACTCAGGAACTGATCGACAAACACCGCCTTCACCCTAAGAAAAGTTCCGCTCCCTGGCTGGGGCTCGCCACGACCTCCGCGGCACCCCTGCGGTCACAAGCTGCCCCTTCCCAGCTCGGCAGCCCCAGGCAGCCAGCAAGACCACACAGGGTGCCCGTCCTGCCCAGAGCCTCACAATGACGCCCAGCCACACTCCAGCTGGACAGCGGCCACATAGCTGCGGCACCGAGGCACGCGGGCCCCTCCGCGGGGAGCAGTCCCTGTGGGGCCACCGTCAGAGAAACGTGAAGGTAGGTGAGGGGCGTGAACCCTGCGGCTCTTTAGACACGAGTCGGAGCGGCTCCCCCTGGGGACAGACCAGGCGGGGCTCCTGCCTGCAGCTGCTCCACCACCAGGAGATTCTTGTCTCTCAACCCTGGTAATTATAGTCCCTGGTGCTCGGTTAACACCCGTGTCATTGCAGGGTGTTGGAACAAGCAGAGTCGGAGCGAGGAAAATTAAACGACAACATCTGACAAGTGGCCCATCCCCTGTGGCTCCAGGCTGAGCCAGGCCAAAGGGACAGAGAAGAGGCCTCCCTGGCCCACCCAGGAGAGCCCCCACCTCGGGGCAGAAGGCAGGCAGCTCAGGGTAAGTAGGAGAGTGGCCTACCCGGGAGAAAAGTGGGAGAAGGGGAGCCACAAAGGCTCTGGAAGGAAGGAGGCTGGGAGCTACAGCCACAAGGGCAGACTCAGGGCTGCGGCAAGGGGAGCTCTCCCGGCAGCGCGCCATCTCCCCACTGCTCCTGCCACTGCTCCTGCAGTGGATCTCCAGCCTGGACCCAGCTCATGAGCAGGCAGGCCAGGGAGAGATGGGGTCATGGGGGATGGCGGCCAGGTGGCAGGTGGCCCTGTCGTCCCCGTCGCTCTCCCACATCCCAGGGAGCCACAACCCCCACTAAGCCCCACATTCGGGGGTGGCCAAGGGGGCTTCGCCCACACCACTGAGTCCCCAGTGGGCTTCCACACAAAGTACACAACCTGTATTCTCTGCTCTGTGAAGGCTCCCGGGTCCCAGAGTCAATCAACAAACGGCAACAGGTGTTAGCACACTGGGGGCAACTTGCCACACATGGGGGCTCTGCGGAATCCTTCCCCAGACCCAGGGCTAGGGCCAGCCACCCAGCCAGTCCTGCCCCTCATGGCTTCCCCCATGCAGGACCAAACTCGGCCTCACACTGAGAACCAGAGACCCGGCTGACGGAGCTCCAGTGCCAGCAGCACTGGCCTTTACCAGCCCTGTGCCCGCGCCCTGCAGCCGCTCTCATTTAGCCCAGCCTCACGGTTCCTGTGAGCATCCCATTTTATACCTGAGACAGCCAGGGAGGCCCTCTAGGCTACGTGGCTTGTCTGAAGGGGTAGATTCAGGATGTAAACCCAAGGCTGATCATCCCCAAATGCCAGAAGACATCCGAGGGTAGTTTGAGCTTTTAAAAAAAAAGAATTGGGGCGCCTGGGTGGCTCAGTGGGTTAAAGCCTCTGCCTTCGACTCAGGTCATGATCCCAGGGTCCTGGGATCAAGCCCCACATTGGGCTCTCTGCTCAGCGGGGAGCCTGCTTCCTCCTCTCTCTCTCTGCCTGCTTCTCTGCCTACTTGTGATCTCTCTGTTAAATAAATGAATAAAAATCTTAAAAAAAAATTTTAAAAAAAGAATTACCCTTGAGGGCAACCCCCAGACAAGTCTCCCCGAACCCCGGTTCCCAGTGCACCAAGCTGCGGAACAGAGGGATGGCCCCCCCAGATCCCGCCCCAAGAGAGGCGCTGAACAGATTTCAGCTTCCTGGCCCCCGCTGTGAGGGAGAACACATGTTTTCTGAGTTCTCTCCCTCCTCTGCCTCCACGAACATGCTGGAGATATTATTATTATTTATTATTTGCTGATAGCTGACAGTGTGCTGAGCATCAGGCCTAGAAGCCCAGGCCCTGCCAACACGGCTTGCCATCAGTCAGCCGGCACAGCCCAGATCCACTAAGACCAAGATACCCCCACAGCTGCCGGGGCTGGCTGCTCGGGGCCCAGCCCAGCCTCCGAGAGCCCCCCTCCCGCCCTCAGCCTTCAAAGCCCATGCCCCGGGCCTCCAACCCCAGGAGGAAGGGGGGATTCGCTCCGTGCCAGGAGCACCCCCTACCATCAGGGGTCTCCTCATCTCAGCCCACACTCAGGCCTGCGGTGGCCTTGACAGGTCCTAAGAGAGACCAAGGTGGTCCTGTCCCCACCCCCTCCTGTCCTGGGCACCCAATGAACACTGCCCTTCTCCTTCCTCAGGTGAGGGGACCGGACGCCAGAGTGAGTTCCTGTGGGGATGAAGGATCCCGGGGTCTTCTCCTGGGAGCAGGGCCAGGACCAGAGGGAGGTGAGCAAGACACAAAACGTAAGGGACACAAAGGTAAGGAAGCACCAAAAAAACCCAGTCATCAAGATTATAACTATTGCCGTGCAATATTTTTAAAAATCAAAATTAAGGCAAGAGTCCACGATGAATAAAATACCAAGATTTTAAGTGAAGACAGGCTCCGTGTTACTGGTTTTTCCAGTGACTCAGGCTCCCTTGGGGCTCCACGCAGCACGGCTAGGAAGGCCCCTCAGACCGGGGGGTGCTCCCCAGCCCATTGTCTGCATTCGAGGAGCCTCCATCACCCCGCAGCCATGGCTCCCTGGGTGTGGACACATAAAGAAGGTCATCACCTGCCCCTGAGGGCCTTCCTGGAGAAGGAAGTGTCCAGAGGTCAGCAGGAGCCTGTCAACAGCTAGGGGTAGGACAGGGGAAGATGGACCGTGAAGCATCTCTGCCTTTTCCCCGTTGCAGAAAGGGGCTCCCAGCCCAGGAGCTCAGAAGCCAGTGTTCCCTGCTGCTCAAGGGCCTGCATCTCTTCAGCTCCCTCCTCACACACACCCAGCCCCAAGCTCAGATACACTACAGCAAAAGCCTGAAGCAAAATGCACCTTGGGTGTAGGACAAGCCAAGAATGGGCAGTCCTCACAGTCAGGATGTCTGCACCTGACCCCTGCGGGTGAGGCCATGTCCAAGTTGCCCAGAGCCCCTCAGCATCCCTACCACGTGACTGAGGCCACTGGGACTCAGGCCCCCCAGAGATGGGAGCAGCCCCATCTCTCGTGCAGCCCCACCTATGCATGCACACACGCGAACCAGCCATGGCCCCCGTCCTGGACAGCTGGGGGGACCCAGCCACCCCCACCATCATTCCTGACACACCAGCCTCATTCCAGGGCCCTCTACTCCCTCGGCTGATTCATTCTTTTATTCGTGTATTTCACAAAGCCCATCGGTCGCAAGCTCAGGGCAGGGTACAGACTGGCCTCAGAGATGCAAGGGTCCTGCTCCACCTTCAGAAACTCACAGGAGGGGGAGGACACAAGCGTGGGCCTTGACAACTCAGGCAGGAGGCGTGGGAACTGCCCCACCCAGCCAGCAGCAGAGGCAAGAAGGCAAGCAGTTTGCACCAGCTTGGGGTGAGAATAAGGTAGAAGGAGGAGGGGGCTGCGGGCAGAGCAAACGTGCAAAGTGCGGAAGCAAGGAGAACCTGGCACGTTTAGGGAACTGCAGGTAACGGGGTGCAGGCATGGAAAAGGAGGCAGGTGAGGGAGGGTAAGGCAGCCTTCTGAGGAGGGGTCCTCCACACCCACTTCCGGTTGAGGAGTTTCCACAGTTGTGGGTCTGAGGGGGACCTCCTACCCTAGAAGCCAAAGAAAAGTCCCATGCTTTCTTGTTTCTGGCTGTGGAGATCCCTGAGCCTTGGAGGAACGGGGGCATCTTCGGCCCCTCCAAAATGCCCATGTCCTAATCCCCAGAACCTACTATCACATGGTTTACATAACAAAAAGGGGCTTCTGCAGGCATGATTAAGTTTAAACGTCCAGAAATGGGGAGATGATCCGGGATTGCCTGGGTGGGCCCAATCTAATCCTGTGAGTCCTTAAAAGCAGGGAACATTTCCCAGCTGTGGTCAGAGACAAGCATCCGTGCAAGGAGAGCCAGAGAAATGCAGTGTCGCTGGCTTTGATGACCGAGGAAGGGGCCACCAGCCAAGAAACGCAGGCGGCCTCTAGAAGCTGGCCAGGACAAGAAAACAGATTCTTCCCTCGAGCCTCCAGATGGCACGTCACCCTGCCGACACCTTGATGTTAACCCAGTGAGACCCTGTCAGCTTCGGACTCACAGAATTGTAAAATGATAAATGTGTGTCGTTTTAAGCCCCTAAGTCTGTTGTAATCTGTTACAGCAACGGGAGAAAATGAATACTGCCCCAGAGCCATCGGCCGCCCTGCCTGACAGCCTCCTCAGGCTCCGGACAGAAGGTCCTCCCCTGGGAGGCTGTTTAAGGAGCTCAGCTCTGTGCCTGAGGCGGCCTGCTCTCTGAAGAAGGGCCAGAGTCTGTGCTTAGAGCCGCCCGAGCCCACAGGCAGCCAGGGGCCCCAGCAGAACGTTATCTCATCAGCCAGCTCGGACCGCACACCTGGCCCTGGCTGCTTCACCTGCAGAGCTCTGCACCCCGCCCCCCGCCCCCCCGCCTGTCTTCCTGACCGCAGTCGGGCTCAGAGTCACGTGCACCTTGCTTCTACAGCACTTCCAACCTCTCACTACCTGCTGCAAGACCATCCAGCCCCCCCAGTGTCCAGGGCAGCGCTTCCCGGGATGCCGAGGCCCCTGGGGGCTGGGGGAGACAGGCTGAAAGGCAAGTGAACAGAGATCCTGAACCATCCCCCCCCCCCCAGGTGCTCTGCAGTCGTATATGCCAGAAATCCCTTCCACAAAGGGACCTTTGGATAAATAAGAAGTGTGAGTATTCTGGCCTGAGGTGCAAAGTCACCGGTCAGCAACAAAGCTCAGCAGAATGCCCTCCGTGCACCCCCAGCCTCACACCTGGCATCAGAGTATCTGTGTCTTCTACTGTGACTGCCGGAGTCCCCTCTGTCCCCCTCCATGGGCTGTGAGTCCCACGTGCGCGGAGACCGTGTCGGTTTGTTCCCGCCTTGGAACCCCAGAATCACGCACAGTGATGGACACACATGAGTGAATAATTATGAATAATTGGATGAACAAGGGAACGAATTACTGAACACTCCCTACCTGTCCCACCTACACACGCCCGCACGCGCACACACAGAAAGTGGCCCCAAATCTCCTCCCCAGCCTCTCAGCACGCTGTCATAGCACACACCCAAGAGTTGCCCTCTCGGGGGCCTTGCAGCACCCACCCTGGAAGTGGTCTGGGGAAGAAGGTAGGGGAGAGGGCTCTCATTCCTCTCCATTCCTTAGACACTGCCAGGCTCAGGGCAGGACCTGTCCGAGGTGCTAGCCACACAGACCAGGGGTCGGCCATCAGAGGCGATGGAAAGAGGGGAGGGGTGGGGGCTCCCCCTGTCTGTAAGCCTCCTCCTGCTTCCTCTCTGCCTGCTGCTGCCTGCCTATCCTTGAAGCATCCTCTGGCAGCCCATGAGTCTGGCCGAGGACAGGGGATCCAAGCGTACTTGCACAAGCGGAGGGCGTTTACAAGTTGGCCCTGAGTACCCACATTGACCCAACCCCACCCTGGCCAGAGGGGCCCCCAGGGGCTCAGAGTTGGTTGTGCCTTCTGAGCCACTGGGAGAAGGGATGAGGAAAGCAATGGGGGGCCTCGAATGGGTTGGGTCTAAGCACTGGGGCTCCTACCCTGAGCTTTTCACGCTCCCAACCGCAGACACCATCAACAGACAACACACACCGGGCACTCTCTCCCCAGCCCCTGAAGGATGCCTGCACATAGTAGGCACTCATCCTCCTGGCCGCTGCAGCAGCTCCTCCACAGAACACTTCCCTGGGCCGGGAAGCTGCGTCTGGGCAGCCTGACAGCCGGCTCAGCTCAAGCCTTCACACGCGTGTGCGTCTTTGTGCGCCAGCAGCAGGCTCCGAGAGCCCGGGAGATACAATCAGGGAGACACTCCAATCTGTGTAGTGCGCAGTGATTCACAGCCCAAGACATCCCTCCCTGGGCTAGGCTGAGGAATTATCGGCCCCACCATCTTCAATTACGAGGCTTTGTCACTCATCTCCAGCCATCAGAAGGAAATGAGTGAGGAGATTAATGTCTTTTTTAAAAACTGCTTTCACCCCCTTCCTCCACGGATCCATTTGCATTTCTAAGAGGAAAGGCTCTCCACCCCCTCTGTCATCTTTGATCATCTCTCCTCTCCCAAGGCCTTCCAGGCCCTGCAGGAATTCCTTCCAGCTGAGGGCCCTGGTGGGCTCCCCCAACCAGCACCTGCCTCCCCAAGACCCAAGCAGCACCCCCTCGGGCAGCTCAACTCCTCTGGGCTCCACTGAGAGGACAGGGGCAACAGGGCTTCAAGTCTGGCGGTTCCACAAAGCAGTCCCCAAGTATTTCCCTCAGGGAGTCTAGGATGAATTGAATTGTGTCTCTGGAAGCCCTAACTCCCCAGTAGCTCAGAACGCGATCTCCTTTGGAAATTAGGATTATTGCAGATGTCATTAGCTAAGAGGAGGTCAAACTGTTGTAGGGTGGGTCCTTGAGCCAATGGGACCGGTGGCCTTAGAAGAAGGATACTCAGCGGTGCTTGGGTGGCTCAGTGGGTTAAGCCTCTGCCTTCGGCTCAGGTCATGATCTCAGGGTCCTGGGATCGAGCCCCGCATCAGGCTCTCTGCTCAGCTGGGAGCCTGCTTCTCCCCCCACCCTCCCCGCCTCTCTGCCTACTTGTGATCTCTCTCTCTCTCTGTCAAATAAATAAATAAAATCTTTAACAAAAAAAAAAAAGAAGAAGAAGAAGGATATTCAGATACAGCTGCACAAGGAGAACTCTCTTCCCAGGGAACAAGTGTCACCGTAATACCTAGTAAGGAAGAAGCAATAGTGTTTGAGCTTAAGAGCCTACCTATATTGGCTCAAATCCTATACAGGAAACCGTCTCAGTTTCCTCATCGGTAAAATGAGAAGGTAACCACACCTTGGGCTGTGATTGGATTCAATGGGCTAATACATGGAAAGCACTCAGTACGGTGCCGGGCTCATGGTACATGCTTGGTAAGTGTAAGCTGATACTGTCGGCTATCATTATCCCATGCCCTTACAACTCCAGGGAATAGATCCTCCCACTTGCTTTGTTGGCATTCACTAAAGGCTCTGCTCTGTATGACAACACCCAGCAGCTATTTACAGAGAATCGTGCCTCATGCCAGGAACACAGAAGAAAGTTACCAAGGCCCAGTAGGAAAAGGAGATACAACACTCTGAGACTATGAGATATAAGACATCATCAACAGTGGAGAACGAGTGACCTGGAAGGTCATGCTGGTGAAGGTATATGAGACCAGAAGACACTTGGGTTTTGAGGGCTGAATAGGAGTTTTATCAGCTGATTCTGAACTAGCCTATAGCAGGTGTTCCATAAATAGGTAGTGACTAAACAAGGCAGAGCAGAAGAAGGGCATTCCAGCCAAAGGACCTGAGATTTTTCTCGTGTGTTCAGGGACAGAGAAAGGATAGAACATAGTTTAGCTAGAACAGCAAGTTTGTGGGCATAAAAGCAGGCAATGGGTTGAGGCCAGGTTGGGGAAAGTTCTGAATGCCATACGAAGGGTTCTTGGCTTTATTCACAGGTTATGCAGGGCCAAGTCAGAGGAGTGACAATTAAGATCTGGGTTCAGAAAGATGGCTCCACTTGCAAAGCAGGTGACATAGGACTAAAGACAGCAGACCCAAGAGGAGACCATGGCGGCCTGTCTTCCCTCCACCAACTGAGTCCCGCTCTCCATTTGCCCTTGAACTTTTTTCCTCCTAGAACATATTCTCAAGTTCGCACCCCCAAAGACCCCACATTCCCAGCTATTCTACTTAAGGACATGGTGCCCATAGCTGCTTGTTACAAGAAGTCAAGACCTTTTGGGAAATGTTCATGTCTCCATTCAATTCCCTGCTGACAACGGCGCTGGGCTGAGAGACCAGTTTAAGACATACACTGGAAACCCCTAATGGCAGACTGGCTTCTGGAATTCCAGAGGACTGAATTTTGGGTTCTTAGGGCCAGCAGCTTTCTTCTCCCTCACCTGCCCAAAGGGCCGCCTACCCTTCCACTCAGTCCAGGGATCCTGGCTCATGGATTTCTTCCCAAACGCAGGTTGTGGTGTTCTGTGTCACGGACACTTGAGAATGCCCTTGAGGCTCTGTGACTTAACCAGCCTGAGTCCCAAGCCGTGCTCTGATCTCAGCAGCCTGGCAGAAACATTGGCAGTGCTGCGGTCACCACCCTGACCGTCTGCCCAGCGGCTGGGGCCACACTTAGGCAGCTGCCCCATCAGGCACTAAAATTAGGTGACCCATCAGACCCAGGACATGGCAATCATGGGTAGGCGGCCAAAGCTGCCCAGAGGGTCATCCGTCTCTGCTTGGGACTTGAGTCAGAGCACAGCAAGAGCGGCCCAGAGTCCCCTTTCATGCCAGCGAAACTGAGGCCTGGAGAACAGCAGAGACCACTAAAGGGGTAGGAACTTGAATTTCTGTTTTTTCCCTGAGTAAGTGTCCCCAAGAATAAAAAGTAATATACACCCCTGGGAGAAATTTCAAATATATTCCATGAAGATATAAGAGAATTTAAAAATCACAATACCCATCCTCTACATTAACTTCCACTTAAATTCTGTTGTATCTCCCTCCTTCTTTGTTTTATACAACAGAAACACTTGACAACCTGTAAAGCATTCCCTTCCTCTACTTAGAAACGTATCAACGAACCATCCGAAATCCTTCATATGGACCAATTTTAATCTACGTACAGTTGCTTCCCCCCTTGTGCTCCTCTGAGTCAGGCTGCAGCGAACATCTAAGTACATGAATCTTTGTCCCCATCAATGATGATCTCCTCAGGCTGGATTCCCAGCAGGGGAACAAATGGGTCACAAGAGAAGGACATGTCAGGGTCCCAGAGACGGACTGCATGCTCTTTTCCAAAAAATTAACCCCACACGCACCTCTGTCATCTATGGCCGTGGCCCCTCCCCTGGGCTACTTTCTCTGCAAAGGGATTCTGGGTCCGTAACACACGTCTGCCTCACGCTGCAGACAAATGTCTCCCTTCAGGGCAACACTTGCCCACCGTTCCTTTCTCCTAAACTAACCAGCCGGGAGACGCAGGAAATATCAAGGCCCCCCGGGGCCCAGGGACTCAGAGTTCCTCCTCCCGTGCTTGTGGCCCTTCACTCAGGACTCAGAGGGAAACGCACTGACCAGGTCCTCCCAAACAGTCTCACGCCCGGCTCACCCCCACGGCACACACCCCCTCCGGTGGGGCCTTCCACCCCCAGCAAGCTTAACCAAGGACCCAAATTAAGCCAGCAAGACATCCAGTGACTTGACCAAGAATAGAATTGCCTCTTCACTTCCCAGCAGAGAAACTAAACTCCAGGCTCAGTGTAAATAGGCTGTCTCTGGTCCGACGTCCGCCCGCCGCTGCCGAGTTATGGATGGCACGGCCGTATCCCCCGTCATAAATACAGCTCCTCGGCTAAACAAAGCTGACGGTTTTGTGCCAATAACCTTTGAACCACTCAAGCCCAGTGTCAATTGTATTTGTCTTCCAGCTAAGGTTTACTCTAGACTGTCGGCTAAATCACGGCTCATCTGCGGAGATAATTCAAATATATTACAGACCTGGGGCAGACGCGAGGGCCTCCTCCCCTCGCTCCGGGGCCTCGCGCGCATGGCCGCACAGGCCTGCGGGCAGCACCCTCCCCTAACCATTCAGCAAGTTCTACGAGGAGAGCACAAGACACAAGGGACAAGAAGCAACACCGAGGTCCGGCCTGTGCCCCCCGGCTCTGCCGCCAGCCCTCTGTGGCCCCCAGCAAAGTCCCCTGCCCCCTCGGGGAGGCTCTGCCTCCTCCCGAGTGAAGGAAACCTGGAGTACCCATTCTCCTGAAACTTGGAGCACCGGTTTCTGGAGAACCGTTCACGCATCAAGTCAGGCCACAGGAAGGAACCAGCTGGGCAAGGGGATAACCCAGAAAGGGCAGACGTGCAGAATGAGCTCCTGGTGCCGGGCAAGGGGTGAACATTGCTGGAGCCGACAGCAAGACCCTCCACGTCCTGCTGGGCTGAGGAGCCACCGATACGGAAACTCTTGCTCCTGACTGGGGTGCGGGGAGGCTCTAGAGAGATAGGATATAGACATAATAGGCTCTAATCGATGCTTACCTTCTTTTTTTTTTTAAGATTTTATTTATTTATTAGAGAGAGAGATCACAAGTAGGCAGAGAGGCAGGCAGAGAGAGGAGGGAAGCAGGCTCCCTGCTGAGCAGAGAGCCCGCTATGGGGCTCGATCCCAGGACCCTGAGATCATGACCTGAACTGAAGGCAGAGGCTTAACCCACTGAGCCACCCAGGCGCCCCCGATGCTTACCTTCTAACAGAAAGGGAGAAACACAGGAAGTCACTCTGGGGTCAAGGCAGATGCAATTACTCTGGCCAGCCTAGGCCAGGCTAATTTGTGCAATTAGCATTTCCTGCCACATGCCAAGCCCTGGGCTGCTCCCAGGGAGAGAGGAACTCTGAGCGGGTTCCTGATCCGGTAGCTGGGGCCGCTCCGACACCCACCGCCACAACTACCCCCACCCACCTACCTTTGAAATCTGGGACCCTCTCAGCCATGACCCAAGTGCTCAGTGCCTCTCACCATTTGTGGGGCTTCCGCCAACCACATCCACAAGCCTCCCAAGCTGACAGGAACCCAAACACCCCCAGGGAAGGAGGAGGAAAGGCCCAGGAGACTTCACCTATTCTGCTTCTTGGGCGGCTCTGCACCTGCAGGCTTGGCCAGCCGCGAGGCCACAACCACAGGGCCAGGGTGGTATTGAGGGCTGTGTTTGGAGACCTCCCATGAACCTCTCTTGTTGAGAAGAAACTCAACAAGTAAAGCTTAGTGAAGGATCAGAGGGGCGAAGAGAGAACACAGCCGTGTCATCGTTAAGAGAGCCCCCAAGCCGGGCAGCCACCCAGCACCTCGGAGCACCATTCTCTGCTCTCTGTAAAACGGGAATCACATTCTCTGCCCCGAGGGTCACTGCCAAGAGCACACAAAATGGGGAGCACTGAAGCCCTTTGTGTCTGGAGACACGCTCGGGTCATGAGGCTGTTTCCTCCACGTTCTCATCCTGGCTCCGCCTCTCCCTTGCCCCCTGCTGTCCCTGGGCTCGTTGGAATCAGGACAGGCTTGCACAAAGCCGTCCCTAGCGTCCTTTCAGTGTTGATGACACAGGAGTCATGACATGGGTCCACCCCTGAGGCCAGCCAGGGCGGGGTGCTCCCTCTGCTCCCTCATCAATATCAGGACAGTCCAGGGACGACAGGACCAGAGCCCAAGATGTCATCATCACTCACCTCTGGGAGCCTCACCCCCGCCTGGGGATGGCGGGACGGCTCTGGCTTCCCCTTCTCATCTCTGCTGGCACCTGGGAGAAGGGAGTGCCTGCACCAGCTCCGCACCCAGAGGGACAGAAAAGCAAAGCCACAGCCTCTGTGCCGAGGGGAGAAGGCAGAAGACATTTATAAATGACCCTCTTAGCTATTTACGAGACACCTTCTGAGAGAAAGCAGGAGAGGAGCAGAGGAGGAGAAATAAACTTGAAGTAGGAGAGCCGGCTGGTGTCTGAGATGAGCTTTGATAATCCAGCTGTGGCAGCATTTCTTCTCTGTTTTTATGGCCGCCTTTACAGCCCTGTGTTTGCGGCTCTTTATCAGGAGCCGGAAGGAGAGAGTGAGCAAGATCCAAGGCAAAGAGCCTTCCCCAGCAACTCCACAAGCAGATACCACCTCATCTGGAAATCAAGATAACCCCAGTTTTCCTCCCAGGGCGGGCGGCTGTGCCCCAGACACCGGGATCTGGCCTGGAGAGGCATTCCTGAGCACGGCAGTAAATCTGCAGAGCCAGGCCCTCCTGGCAGTCCAGACTGGGCTGCAGGCACCCGACACTGGAGCTGGGGCAGGGACTGGGACTGAGGTTCTCTGGAGATCCGGACACTCTGGATCCCTTGTCCCAAAACTCCCTGAAGTCAGGGAGTCTCCAAGCTCCATAGGCATAACCTGGTGCCGCCCACTGGGCCTGGGGCGTGACAGCCTCCCAGTGGTCACACCAAGGCTGGGCCTGGGACTTTGCCATCCTCACCCTCCTGAACTTGCCAGGATTATGAAAAAATGGGGGCTGGGGAGGTCTCCCATCAAGCAACCTAGATCTGAATCCCAGCTCCTCCCCCTTGTTCTCTGGGGTAGGGAACTCCCTCTGGGCCTTCATTTTCTCATCTGTAAAATGGTCCCTGTGAGCAGTCCCTAACCTTGCATGAGGGGACCCCCTGAAGGAGCTCAACAGATTGTGGTAGTCTTCGTATTGGGTGACCAGCCTTGACTAAATGATGGTGGCCCTGTTCCCCACCCCACACGGGTGGCGTACCTTACTGAGCTCCTAACATGGGTCAATGTGCTTGCGGGAAAGGGACAGCGTTACAGAAATGGAAAAAAGCATAGGCCTGACCCCTGGGCTCCCCTAGGAGCCCAGAGTCTGAAGCCAAAAATAAATCTACAAATATAGGATATGCTAAGAGTAAAACTCTGGGATTGTGCAAAGGGAAAACAATTGTGGATACAAGAATGGCCGGGGAAGGTGCCAGAGAAGCTACTCAGAAGAGGGGTCTCCAGGCTGGGACGGAAAGAGGGAGTAAGAGTTGGCCAAACAAAGAGGAAAGGGGAGCTGTTGCCTGCAGTCAGTTAATGACTGGTACTGGGAAGCTGCTGAGTCCCATGGAGGGGAGGCAGAGATAGCTGGACCCAGGCCGCAGGAGAAGAGAGAAAATAGCAGACCAGGATCCAGTTAGCAAGAGCCTCTCTTGCAGGCTGGGCAGCCCCGGGCTGATTCAGAAGATGCTAAACGTGGGGTCCAGGGCCAGGAAAGGGGGGGGCACGGTGGTGACATGAGTTCAGAGTGCCTTTGGGGAACTTCTCCAGGATCCCAGAAGATGGCAGGTGGGGAGGGTCGGGGAGATCTGACAAAGCAGTGGCTGCAGCAGGGGAAATGGCCTGGAATCTGGCTCCTTCCAGCTGCCTGGAGTATCAACTGCCCTTCAGTGAACCCACATGGCCACATAATTGCCCCCACCGCCTACACTTCCTCGAGCAGACCTGCTTCCCCAGGGCAGGCGGGAGGCCAGATCCAGGTGCCCAATATTGGGCCTGGCAGCTCCAGAGCCCCCAGGGGCCACAGCAGGCTGTGACACCTGCATCCTGGGCCCTGGACGGAGACACCTGCCCCTGGACAACCCAGGAGTCTAGAGGTGCAGACACCCTGCACATTGCCACTCCGCTGCTGGGTGACAACCAGGGCCCCCGCTCTTGAGCTGCCTTTGGAAGTACAACCACACACCTTCTCCTCCCTGCTCCTCCTTGAGCCCAGCTCAGCCCAGCTGCCCCACGCTCCCATCAGGTGGTGCTTATGGCCACCCGAGCTCTGCGAGTCCCCCTAGCCAGAGCCCTGGATGGGCTCAGCGTAACTGAGGTGTCGCTCCCAGCTCCTTGTACCAAGGACTCTCCGTCTCCCCTTCTGTCTCCCCGGCCCTCCCCTTCCTTCCTTTCCGAGGGTTCCCCAATAGCTCCTACTGTGCTCTGTGGGGACATGCCCTCGACCCCTCAAGCAGAACCCCAAATTGGCTTTCCAACATTTTATTTTTAAAATAATATGGATTCACAGGAAGTTGCCGAGATAGTACAAACAGGCCTGTGGACACTTCCCCATGGCTACATCCCACCCTCCTCGAGGACACACCAGCCGCAGGAAGCCCACACTGCTCTCAAGGGTGTGTACCTCCCGTCATCTCATCACGTGTGTAGACTCATGAGATCACCACCAAAATCAAGATACTGCGCCATTCATCAACCTGATCTTTGAGATGGCCTCTTTTTTTTTTTTTAAGTATATGCGATAAAACTACCCCAAGAAAATCAAATCGGGATGAAGAATAGAGACTGAACTCAAGAAATTTTAACATGACCAGCACTGACCAAATGTCTCCACCTGAGCAAAACGCAGACACCTTGCTACCCTCGTCCCACCTTCCTACCACCCAGCCCCACCCTGGCCCACCAGAGAGGGGCAAGCAGGCAGCAAGAACCCAGGACCCCAGCCCCATAAAAGCCAGAGCCCTGCATTTCTCTATCCCACCCACCAGGGTGAGCCACTAGTCTTCCGGGGAGCCTATGCCCCTTCCCCTTCCACACCGTGCAAACCAGCTACTGCTCAAGTCATTTCTTGCCCCTCCTTGAAGGCTAAAGGGGGCTTCTCCAATGCCTCACCATTGCCACAGATGGACCCCCAGCCGAGTGGGGTTCCCACAAAGTTGCTGAATGAAGGAGTGCGAACGTGGATGAGTCCCTTCCCCTCTTAGTCCCTGAGGCCCCAGCCTTACCACCAGAGTGCACAGCCAGGGAAGCTCGGACAGGAACTCCACATGGGCTTGTGACAGGGTCCCAAAAGGCGACAGAACCTAGACTTTGTCTCCCAGGCCTCCTGGCCACCCCTCTGCTTCCTAGGGACCCCTGGAGCAGACTCCTTGGAGAATACTGGGTACAGGGGAAGCAGAATCAATGGCAAGCATGGGAAATGAGAGGGAGACACTGGAAGCCAGCTCCCTGGTATGGGGCCCAGAGATCCAGAGCCCAGGGCTCTGGGCCACCTCTACTCAGAAAGAAAGGACCCTGGCCCGGGGAAAGAGGCCAAATCATCAGAGTGAGGGCAGGGATTGGGCTTCCCCTGTCCCCACCCCCACCCATTTCAGGAACTCCTTCCCCAGCCCAGAGGGAAAAGCCAGGAGCCCTATGGGGCTCACCTCTGGCCTCTCATTCAGGCCTGCCTCGCCTGTCTCTTACCCTCTTCTCACCATCCTAGAGCAGAGCCTTGCTCAGACCGCTTCCCAGCTCAGTTACCCTCCATGGCTCCCCATATTCCCAGGGGATCCTTTGTCCTGGCCTAGCTCCCATCCCACCCCCATCACCGTCTGCCCTCGGTCACACTGAACGAAACCAAACTTACATTTTCCTATATACTCCCCACATTCCCCATTTCCCGTGTGTTCACCTATTCTGTGCACTCTCCTACATGGCCTCCCCTCTGCTCCAGAGGAAATCTCGCCTCTTCCTATCCTGAGGCCTGCTGACCTGCACCGGTAAATCAGGGACTAGGGGCTAGCCAAGGAAAAGGATGTCACATCAAGCTGAGGATACTGAGGCCCAAGTAGGGTATCATGCCCTCCACCCTCCACCTCCTCTGTTCTGCCCTGCTCCTTGGAAAAAATGAGTAGCCGTATCTGCCTGGACCATGGGCAGAGACAGGAATGTCACCTTGTACGCTTCTAGAATAGTGAGAGGGTGGGGCCTCTCTGACTTGGGTACATCCAGGTGTCACAAGCTCGTGCCAGACCAGCTCCACCTTGGAAGTGCTGGCACTGTGGACTATACCCACACTTCCTGGTTCCTAGAGGAAGGCGACCTCCTTGGGATGTGCAGGTCACACCAACCTCCCAGCAGGTAACCCAGCTCCCAAGGGTTCCTAAGGAGATGCGGCTCAAGGGGGCAGGAAGGCTGTCTGGGCCGCCACCAGCCGGTCCAGAGCTCTGGGAGAGGATGGGGGCATCCTTGAGGAGAAGACACCGGCGCGCGGGGACCAGGTCCCATTCAGGCCAGGCTGCCCCTCCTTCCTCACTGTTAAGGGCTCTCTGCAGGCTGCTCTCTCCTTTGTTCTGGCAAACAAGCTCACTCCTGACTCCCAAGTCAGCCAGGGACTTGGCAAACATTTGTCAAGACTCGTCCCCCTCACTCTGTGTTTGTCTACTCGGCAGAGATCTGGGCTCTGTGCACAGACAAGCTTTGCCCCTAAGGCTCAGAGGGAGCCCCATCGTCCCGGGCCCCACCTGCAGGTACAGCAGGCTGGGTGTCTCCCCATCCACCAAAAGTCCAGCCTCCCTCCTCCCGACATGAAATCCCACCCGATCCTCAGTGTCACGCAGCCGCCCCAGGGTGAAAATCACAAGCAGGCCTTGTCCATGGGTGGCAGCAAGTTTGAGGCATCTGGAGACGGGAGGAAGGACAGACTGCACGGACTCAAGCTTTGCGGCTGGGGTGTGGAGTGTGAGCTAAAACCCAAAAGAAGGACAGCGAGGGGAAAGCAGGAGTGGCTGCCACTGGCTCACCCTGCCCCCCCTTCCTCTACGTGTCCTGAAGTCAGGAGGGCGGCGCCGGCCAACCACGGTCAGTGTGCCCTGACCGATGCCACCAGATGGGCAGTCGGCCCCCAGAAAGGCAGGCAGTCTATGGAGAAGACAGACTTGGAAGTCACTGCCAGGGAGCAGACACATGGAGGCCCGTGCCAGCTGGAGACCCCCGAGGGCAGAGACATTTCAAGGGAAGTGAGTCTCTGGGCCTCAGTTTCCCTAGATGCACAGCAGGAACAGAAATGGGAGGGAGCTCACCCACCAGCAGGCACACAGGCAAGCTGCCTCGGACCCCAAAGCACAAGGCAGGAGAGAGTGAGAGGCTGGGGGGCAGGGTCTAGAAGCGCAGGCAGGTCTCCTTCCCCTCACTGGGCTTGCAGTGGTTTGCTCCCTGGAGATGGAAACCTGCACCTGCTTTTCAGATGCGCTCTGAGAGGTGGAGCTGCTAATGCACAGGGAAGTATTGGCACCAGGGGCTTAGTCCACGGGAGCCCATGTTAATGTCACTGATTTGTGATCTTGGGCGAGTCCCTGATCCTCTCCCAGCTCTCCTCTCCCTGAGCTGTAAAACGGGCTGATGGCCGCCGGCGGTGATGAGAAAATGACCTGCAGTGGAGAGCCCTGTGTGGACCTGGCATCCAGCTGATGCTCAGAAGTCTCAGCCCCTGCGCACACATCCAGTAGGTATTCAACAGACGCTTGCTGGCCTGAGTCATGGATGACTATCAGGAAACTCCAAAGGAGCAAGGAACAGCAGGCCCATGGGGTCCTGCCAGCAGGACTAAAGAGGGACCTTCTAGGCCGCCCCCAGGGTCCAGGAGACTAGGACTGGACAGCCCAGAGGGAGCTTCCTTACCCTGATGCTTGCAAACTGTGGTCCAAGGGAGCCCTGGGGCACACTGGATGCCGCAGAACCAGATGGGGATACGGGGAATGGGGAGGGCACATGAGCTCACACACACCGTCAGCCAGAGCAGAGCTACACTCGTCTGTCTAGCAGTCCTGGGAAAGCTGCATCTGGAAAATGGGCCCTGCTGCTAAAACTAATCCGACCCCCTGTTTTTCAAATGAAGAAAACAGCACCCAGGGCCTCCTGTGTGGCCCAGTCACTTAAGCGTCTGACACTTAATTTTGGCTCAAGTCATGATCTCAGGGTCGTGAGATCGAGTCCAGCTTTGGGCTAGTGTAGGGCACAGAGTCTGCTTAAGAGTCTCTCTCTCTCTCCCTCTGACCCTCCCCCTACCTCTCTCTTCCTCCTAGAAGGAAGGAAGGAAGGAAGGAAAGAAGGAAAGAGAGAGGAAGGAAGAAAGAAAGGAAAGGAGGGAGGGAGGGAAGAAAAAATGAAGCCCAGAGAGGCCCACAGGCAAGGAGCCAAGCACCTTGGAGCCGCGGGGCCCTCTCGGTGCCTCTCTAGGCTACCATCGCCATAGCTGGGGCAGGGGGATATAATGGTTGTGCCCAGCGTCAGATGGATAGAACATCCAGGCTGAGCCTGCCCTCCACTAGCTTTGTCATTACCCTGCCCCAACCCAGCCCCAGGGCAAACTCCTGCTGCCTCCACAGCTTGGTGGGAAGGTCTCCAGAAAGTCTGCCCTGATCCCGGGTTAAGTTTGCTGCCCCCGCTCTGTCTCCCATGGCTCCTAAACTGCACGACTTCTAAAGACAGACTCATCTTAGACCCAATCCCTCATGAAGACTTGCACTGGGGCTGTCCATCACCCCTGTGTCCCTCAGTGCCAGCACATAGGACAGGTGCTCAAGTATTGTGGAAGGAAAGAACCATGGCCTCCATTTTCCTCATCTATGCAATGGGTACCTACCACCCCACAGGATGAGAAAAGTGAACCATGTACCATGTCTGGCAGATCAAGGGCTTAAAAAGGCAGGGGCCTCTGTCCTCATGTCCCGGGCAGGTTCAAGGGCTGGGGGCCAGGCAGCCATTACCCACCAGGTTCCTCTGCCATGGCAGAGTCTCACTTCAAGGAGCAAAGGCCTGGACTGGGCATGTAAAGTCCCTCACCAAGATCCCAGCATACCTTATCCAGCAGGAGTGCCTGCCAGGCCTGCACACCCCTTCCCAGCGCTATGTATTCAGAACTTACAGAAAAGAGAAAACACAAAGCACTCTGCTGAGGAGAAGGGCCACGAAGCCCTGGGGATCCGGGATGGACTCGTCTAGTTGGCCCTGACCTGTCCCCAGCATTCCTGATAAGCTCAGGAGCCTGAGGATAAGGCCAGACCCAGCACACAAGGGCCATGCTAGACCTCACAGCCCAATGAGGCGGGAACTCTTAGCACCTGCCATGGAAAGGCTGAGAACGTGAGGCTTATGGTGCAAAGGGGCAGAACCGGGATCCCACCTAGTCTGACTCCAGATGAGCCTTGAGTGCCAAGGAGAATCTAGGCCAGACATGAACACACAGAATGTCCCAAGTCCCCAAGTTCTATCCTGCTTGGCCCTGAGAGTGAAACTGGAGTGCTGGGGGAGGGAGGGTATAGCTTAGAGTGACGCATTAGAGGTACAGGTCCCCAAGCCGCCCTCACAACTCGGCACAAAAACACTCCCATCTCCCGAGCTCAAGGCAGTCAGTCTGAGGAGTCCCAGGGACAGCAACCAGTCCTCTGCTCCCAAGGTTCCCCAGCAGACGGGAAGCAGCTCCACAACACCGAGAAACGTCAATATTTCATGAGCAGCTCCCTCCTGGTCTCTAATCATATTTTCAATTGTCACAAAACAATTCAGAATTTCCAACTCGGGGCTAATAGGCCGCCATCAGCCAGTCAGCAAAAGCAAGCCAGGGTAATTATTTTAAAAGCTTCCGACAGGGCTATTCTCTGAGCTGACTTCCCCAGATTGTCTGTCTGCAGCAGTGACTGTGCCCCTTCCAGCCCTGGGCACCCTGTCTCCCCTCGTAGGAAGCTGCCATCTGGAGGGCTGCTGAGGTCCCGGCCACAAAGCCCCAGAGGATGAGACAAACAGCTCAGGTCCGCAGAGGGTGATCTGGGGCCAACAAGGGACAGCTCGTGGCAGGCAAGGGTCACAACTTCCTACCTTCACAGTTCTCAGGCCAAACTGTGGCCCCCTCTGCCCATGGAGGGTGGATGGACCAACAGACACATAAAAGGATGGACAGAAAGGCAGAGTGATGATGTCACAGTAATTGGCTCTTATCCCATCTCAAACCTATCCTCTACTCTCCAGGCACAGCGATCTTTGTAAAAGAGAAATGTGGCCAGAAATCTCCCCTCTGCTCCTCTTTGCCTTGAGGATAGCATCCTACACTCCTAACAAGGGTAATGAAGCCCTGTGGTATCTGGTTCCTACTTAATTCTCTAGCTTCCTCTTCTCCCCTTCTCTGCCTTTCCACCTGTCCCAGTGCTGTTCCCAGTGAGGAATGGGGAGTGGAGAAACTGTTCAGGCAAACTCAAGACCTTAGGGTACTCAAGACCCTTCAAAAGCAGGCTATAGATTTCCTCTCCAGCACTGTGCTCCAAAATGGTTATAGGCTGGTATGTCTGTCTCCCGCTCAAATAAGCAGGGGCCATCCATCCTTGTATCACTGCAATCACAGGCACAGGATATGTGCTCTCTAAACTTGCTGACCTGATAAAGGCCAGTCCAGGAAGGTCCCAAGATCTTTCCACTATTCCATACAGATGCTGATAGGCTTACAATGAAAGAAAATACTTTAGACGCCCAAATGGTTCCTATTTTTGCTTTGGCTGCCAGGGAGCTCAGCGTGCAATATAATTATGCTCAAATAAATTAATATCGTACCTGATCGTAGGCGTTCCTCTCTATCTGTAAAGACTCTAATTCCCTCCTCACAGGTAAGAAAGAGTACCAAAATATCCCTCCCTTGCTCTGCAGCTCCATCCCTAGGTATGAGTCAGTAGACACTGAGCCTCACCCCCACAGACTTTCGGGTAGCCCTCCAGCTCTTTCTACAGATGAATGCAGGAACAATCCTGATGGACTTCAGACTGTCCCAGCAGAGCCAACTCCTTCCCAGCACGCTGCAGCGGGCTCCCTACCAACACCATCAGCAGCCCTCTGAGAGCCTTCACAGTGCAGGGACTTCTTTGAAAACCAACCCATTCCCTGCCACAAGGAGCTCAGAGAACTTGTTCAGGACAGCAGCCAGGATTCTTGGGGTAGTGTGCTCCTTAAGATGGTGGAGCTCCCCCTCCCAGCCTTCTAGGGTGGATCCTGTGACCCTAGCCTAGCCAACCACAACCCTGAACCACTCTTCCTCACAAAGCGATTGGCTCCGCTTTGGGCATGTGAGTTGCACCCAACCAATCAGCACAACAAGTCCCTTGGCCCACCCTAGGGAGGGACCTGTGGTTGGCAAGAGAGACTCAGCCCTGCTTTTAGAGACCTTAGAAGTGGTAGGGGCAACGGGTTTTAATTAGTCATTACACAGATATTGGTATCAATCCGAATGCAATAAGCGCTATAAAGGAGAAAGAGGACACTCTCCCTACTTTCGCTGGATATTGAGATAGAAACTATGGGAAGAATGTATATGCCTTTCCTCACAAATGCGACTAAAGACGTTTGCCCATTATGTTTAATGTGAACCCATGTGACAAATTCATCTCAGAGTTTTGTACTAGGGACAAAAACTTCTGATTTGAGAAAGTATATGAGTCTGGAAGGAAAAACAAAGCAAACGCATCAGCAGTTCTGCTGATCTTTTGTGATTAGGTCCCTGGAAGCTCACCGCAAACGTGATACTGGGGTACAAGGACTGTGTTACCTCTGTTCCTGGTCAATCCAGCTCCAACCTTCCTCTCTCTGATGCCTGATCCCTCTGCCTTCAAAGAAGAAATGTATGGTGCCCCAAGATGTCAAAACCTGAAGGGAAATCGGGAAAATTCCTTTTTGGAGGAAGTGAAAATAAGATCATAAAAAAAAATGTTTTGACCCACCCCAGTTCACGAAGGACTTCCAGGCCTTCGGGGCCTGATCTCACCCCACCCACCTGCCTAGTCTCCCTGGTCTGAAACTTCCTAGAAGCTAATCGGGGCATGAGGGGCAGGCCTACTAAGCCAGAGAAGGGACCTGTTCCTGCCTGACTCAAACAACAAGAGCACAAAGAAGGAAACAAAAGTGAGAGCAAACTGTTTTAAAGAGCAAAGCAACCTGGCAGGTTTCACCATTAACATTCGAACATTCGGCCCAGCTGCCCATCTCCCGGCAGGGCCGCACCTCTCTCCATCATCTCGCAGATTTCTCCATGAAACCAAAACTCTTTTTATTCCCATTTTGCAGGTAAGAACACTGAAGCTACAAGAAGTTATGTGATTTGCCCAAGTCCACGTGGCTAGTAAAAAACGCAGACAGGATTTCTACCTCGGCCCTTGGGTTTCAGAGGCAGCTTTCTGGCACCACAGGCTCTCCCTGTAAACAAGGGCACACAGATATCCACACATACACATGCCCTGCGGTTGCTGGGAACAAAACCCGGAAAATTGCTGGTGTGCAGGGGTAGGAAGGTCTGATTTCCCAGTGCAGATGCCAGAATGAAAGCCACTCCAGCTAGACACGGATGTCACACCCTCTATGCAGAGTAAGGGCCCAGCAGTTGCATTTATGCCCAAAGACACTGGGCCACCTTGGGTCTCTGGGAAGGCTGCCCCAAGGTCGGAAGTGTCTCAGCTTAGCAGCCTGCAGGGCCAGATCCGCCAGCAGACCAGTTTCACGTAAAAGCCAATTTTATGGCATAAAACAGCCAATATCATGGCAGCAGAGAAGCAGAAGCTAGAATTCCTGAAGTGCAGTGTCCAAGAAGCAAGACTGCATACCTGCAGGGCCACCTCCAGGTCTAGGTCTGAAATCCTGTGGGCTAGGGGACTTGGCTCTTAACCCTTATGATCCTCTGTGCACCAGAGCCACAGCAGCCACCAGAGAAGCATTCCTGCTGTTGACAATGGAGGGGAGGCTGGGAGTCCCGAAACAGCAAGACAGGGGGCAGGGGCCATTTTTCAGGGCCCACAACATGTGGAATCTGTGAGCTTGGGTAGGCTTTGCGAGTTGGCAAGGGGTTCCTGTCTGCGTTCCTGTGCCAGGTGGCCCTGGAGACGAGGGCAAGCAGAGCTTTAGGGCGGGCGCGGGGCCGTGGCCTCTCCCGCGGCAGCTGTCGGCTCGAACCAGGCAGGGAGGCGCCGCTGGTGACGGCACCTCATGAAACATTGATGCCCCGGCTTTCGCACTGCCATCTCCCGGCACCTTGAGCCAAAGCGGCAGCCCCAGAGACCCGTGGCCATCGGAGGGCAATTCAGGGGCTCCTGTCCCCAAGGGTGGTCCCCCGACATTCTGGTTTGCGGGACCCTGTCCCATCGCAGGGCCCCAGCAGCAGTAGGCTCAGGAAAGCAGGGGGCTTGTGGAAAGCAGGGGCCTGGGTCAGCCAACTGCTTTCCCCCACAAGGCTTCCAGAGGCATTATCTGGCTGTGGGCAACACCAGGTGGAACCCAGATCCCATGAGTTCTGCCCATCTCCCAGGAAGAGGCCAACGGGGCCACATGGATAGAGTCCTCCCTTATACAGGGGCTACCGATGGAGGGTGTGCGGGCGAGGGACGGAGCAAGTGGCCACAGAAGCATCTGCGCTCCGTAGCGTTGATCTCTCTGCTCATCAGCCCAGCCCGGGAGGAGGAGAATTAGGGAAGGGGGTTATCCTCCAAGCAGGGCAGGGGTCGGGCGTTCGCCCCTCCCCAGTAACAACACCCCCCCAACACCCACAGAGAAATTCTGGGGTCGGACCTCAAACCTCCTTGGCTGCCAAAACCTGCGCCGCGGACACTCCCTGCCAAAATGCAAGACCAGCTTCCTCCCGCAGGCTGAGCCGAAAGGGGAAAGGTAGAATCTCAGAACCCCGGCGTGACCTGCGCGAGTCGGGACCAGGGGAAACTCCAAACAGAACCCGTCAAACCGAGGTCTTCCTGGGCCCCTGGTGTGCCAGGTGGGAAACTGAGCCGAGTGAGGAAAAGTGCGCCCAGGCCAGGCCGGGTCCCACGGCGGCTTCGTCCGCATGTGGCCCGGGTCCCCCTTCCGCCCGTGTTCCCAGTCCTCAGACCCCGCCGGCGACCCGCGCCGACCTCTGCCTGCTCGGCAAGGGAGGCCCGGACCCCTAGCCTGCAGGACGGCGCGCCGCCCCTCCCCGCTGGTCCAGGCGAGCGCCTCGCTTCCCCTCCCCCCCTTCCCGCCTCCCTGGCCCGTGTCCCCGCCTTCCCCGCGGGCGACGGGCGGCGGCGGCGGCGGCGGGAGGAGCGGGCCGAGCCGAAGCTGCCTGGACCTTGCGCGGTGCGATGTAGCGAACCAGCGGGGACCGGAGCTGCGCGCACTGCTGGAGACCCAGCTGGATCCCGGGCCCCAGCCGAAGTTGAAACCTCAGGCGGAGTCCGTGGCGAGCGAGCCCGGAGCCGACGAGCCGCACACGCAACGCAACCCGCGTGGGGTAAGAGTTGTTGGGCTGGAGGCGCTGGGTCGCCGCGGTGTTGGGGCGCAGGGAGGCTGTGGCGGATTCCGCACTGTTTGCTCCAGGCGTTTGTGGGGTCCAGTGGGTGGCGCGGTACTGAGCGCACCGCGCGGGAGTCCAGGCGCCATCGAGGCAGCGCAAGGACTCGCTCCTGAGCCCAGCGCACTGGCCCAGCTGCTGTCGCGGAGCGCTGCCTCACTTACTTGGCGGTCCCACCCCATGCTTCGGTTCCAGACACCCCAAGAGGGCAGCAGCCCCGGGGGCGCGGGCCCCAGCCCTGCTAAGGGCACAGCCCCGGACGCCCTTCGCAGCCCCTCGCGGAGGCGCAGGCCTCCGGGGACCTCTAGGAGAAAGGGTAGGCGAGAGGGCCGCCCTCCGCTTCCCGTTGCGCCGCGGAATGGGGGCCCCAGCACGAGCGAAAGCGCTGGCCCCTCTGCACGCCTGGGGACTTGAGCCACAGCTTCGCGTCAAGAGGGTATTTTTTTCTAAACGACACCGCTTCATTCGTTGGTTCGTTGGTTCCTTCGGGCGGCTATGCCGCAGAAAAGCAACAGACACCGGCCAGAGCCCCGGCTCCCTTCGCCAAGGACCCCGACGTCCCGCCGCCGTGCTCGGAGGCGCCCCCAGCCCACGGCGGCCTGCCCTCACCCGCAAGAGTCGGGCTTTTTCTTACCCAGACAGAAACCCCAAATGCTCTTCGCAAAATCCAATAAAGACACTCCCGCGGCTTCTCCGGGGTTTGGTTGTTGACGCAGGGTTCCCGGGCACACAGCCGCTTCTCTAGAACCGGGTCTTGGAACATCTGAAATTGACCAGCCGGCTCTGAGCCGTTTCAGCAGCGGTCAAGCGAGGGCCCCGAGGCCAGCATCGCAGAAATGGGAACCCAGGCTGGAATCCGGTTCCAAGGTTTTCCGATTCAGGAATTCCCTGAATCTAAAAATATTTGAGCCCACTTTTCTGAGAAACTAAGGCTTGGGCATTCTTTTGGCAACCCAGGGGCCTCTGACAGTCACCGGGCCCAGAGGAAGGCAATCCCAGGTTGTTGTCCCCTTGGCGAAAGACACAGGTCTAGGGTAGTGGCTAAAGCTACTGGCTACAGAGGCAGCAGGGGAGGGGGGACTCGCTGGCTCCCTCCCCTTTCTTCATACTGCTTGGAACTCTTCATCTCTGCTCAGAAAAGGAAAAGAGGCAGACGGGGGCATGAAGACCAGCCTACCAGGACTCTGGGGTGCAGGGGAAGCATTGTTGCTTCTCCAGCCATCCTCGAGTGCCCTTCTCTCAGGAAAGCAGGTCTCAGGAAGAGGAGGCTGTGGTAATGGCATTGGCTGACCCTCTGCTCCCAAGTTGTGTGACCAGCCTCGGCCATTCGCCCAGCCTTCTCTGCCCCTCGGCTCAGCCATTCTCAGGAACCAGAGAATGACCAGTGAGTGGACTCCATGAGCCATGAGGCCAGCCCTGCCAGCTGGTGCCAGAATTCCAAGTTCCATGCTCCCATAGGCACCCCACTCAGCCATCCTGTCTGAGTACATCCCAGGTTTCTGCACCAGGACAGGCTGGGGAAGCCCAGGTATCAGGAAGGCTCAAGCTGGGATCTTTGGAAACCTAGAGAATCCAGTGAGATGGTTCCCTGCCCCACCTGAGCACCCCTTTCCCCCTTCACCCAGTAATTGCTTGTATTCAAAGAAACAAGAGCTTTTATTGGAGAGGGGGTAGAGCAGACAGAAGGAGGTAGGTGGTCCCAGATGCACTCCCAAAACTGGGTTTTCTAGTTTGAACTTCTCCACAGCCTAAGAGGCTTAGGGTTGGAATGTCCCAGAGAGTCATGGATGGCCTCGAGGGCAAGCCACAGCACATTCCTTCCTTTTTCCTAAAATCCCTTGATTCTAATGCAAAGATTGGGACAGGGTACCCCCCATAAGTGGGCGGAAGGATGCCCTCGTGAGGGCCCTCCAACCACTCTTCCCAAATAAGATCACTGAACCATTCTTGGGCACAGAATCTGTTTTGAGCGGCCCGGCCTCAGGAAAGGTCCCTATGGTGACTACTTCAAACCCACCACAGCCTAGGCTTCTCCACTCAACCCAGCCAGGACTGCAAGCCTCCAGATTTCCTGAAAGTCACGGAATCATCGCTAGCTCTGTGTGTGTGGCCTGGAGGGATGGGAACTAGGGCACATGGTTCCAGTTCCAGGATGCCCTCTTCCCTCCTCTCCTCCCGTCCCCATCACCAAGCAAGCTGGAAGCTGAAGCAGCAGGTAGGAATTGCTGGGTCCCATGTCAGACATGGAAACTGGGGCACAGTGCAGGACAAGCCTTGCCCAAGGTCAGATGGCAAAGCGGGGAGAACACTGAGCCCCTGAGCCCCTGCTTTTACTCCTGAGAGCTGCGTCCTGTCCTGTGTGTGTGATGTGTGTCTGTGAGTGTGCCCGAAGCCCCTTCCCTGCCTGCGATAGTGCCCGGCCGGCAGAGGGTGAGGCTGGGGAAAAAGAGAAACTGTCCATGTCCATTCTCCAGCCAACATGCTGGCTGGCCAGGGTGTCCTCCGGGTCAGTCTCTTCCTCACCCTGTGCTCATTCAGCATTGCGGGAGGGGGGCGCTGTGCAGCAGAAGAGGCCCTCCTGGGCTCAGCCCCTCTCTAGGCCTCCGGGGCCCCCCGGGATATGGAGCTTCACCCTGAAGTTGACTGAGGGCCTTTTGGTGGTCCACACAGCAGGCATCAAGATTTCCAAAAAGAGGGACTACTGTGACTGCCTAGATCACTGCCAGAGGCTTGGATCCACTGGAGCACACAGCAGGTGCTCGATAAACACATTAAATGCATCAACAGTGAAGGAGGTGAGCCCCTCAGATGGACCAGCTAGAGCTTCAGAGTCACAGAACACGCTCCATCCATCCGTGGAAGATGGTCTCTTTACACCCCATGGACAGTGGAAGGCTAGAGCTTTCAGCCTCTGGACGCCCAGAGGTGCACCATTCATTCCCTGTCACCACCCAGGCAGCCACTGTGCTCCCCACCTTGGCCTGACACCTGGAAGCCTTAGAACATAGCTCCTGTCCCCGACCAGCCTGATTTTGCGCTGAGCAGAGCTCTGGAACCCAGAGGTCTGGCTGTGGGCATGCCTGGGTGACTATACGCAGCCCCATGGGTGGATTTAGTGAGTACGTGTGCATCTGTGTGTGCCGCACACCTACATGGTACGTGCTACGTGTGTGTGTGTGTGTGTGTGCGCGCACGCGCTCCTGAGTCCTGCCTGTGCCCAGGCAGGCTGGGTCACACGCTTTGCTTGAAAAGAGTTATCTGCTGCTGCAGGAGACTGCGACTGAGAAATGTGGTAAAAGATGGGGCTGAGGGCAAATGCCAGACAACCATACTTCCCAGGCCCCCTTCCTGCCATCCTCCCCCTACACACACACACACACACACACACACACACACCCGCCCGCGCGACTTAGAGAAATTCCCCTCTGGGAGGAAAGGGCAGGAGTTGCAGAATCTCCCCAAAACCAAACCCCCTGAGGAACATGGTCCCTCTGGGCCTCAGACCCAGACCCTGCCCCTGCAGCCACAGGCACCACTGAGAGAGTGTGCCAGACCCCAAGGAGCCATGCTTTCTCCCAGGGCCCAGAGCTGGGGGCCTCAGGCTAAGCTTCAGGGAGTGAGAAGCAGGCCTGTTTCCACCCTTCGGCCACGGACCCCTGCAATCCTCGCCAAACAACTCAGCCTGAGGCTGTGGGTCTCCTTCTAGTGAGAAGCCAGGGTGAGGGCAAGAAGGCAGTGCCTGCAGAACATCGTAGATCTCTCAGCCTGCACAGTCAGTCCCAAGGATAGACTTCCAGGAAGAGATGCGGATGCACCAGGCCCTGGGGCGAGGTGCAGGGCCTGGAGAGTAGGGCAGTGCTTCTCCACCGGGGTGCTGTCCTGCCCAGCGCTGCTCCTATCTGGGGGAGTTGGTCAGCAGGTGAGGGGCAGAGGGCAGTCTGGGGTCCAGCTGTGGTCAGAGGAACAGGTCAGGGTCGCACTCTCCCACCCGAGCTGCCCTCTGTTTGCTCAAGACTCTGAGGTCCCAGGGCCGGCTAACAATTGTTCGGCAAAATCCTTCAACAAACTTCACTGAAGTAGAACTCCAGAAGGGCACCGTTCTCAGGTGGGGAGGGGAATGTCCGTGCCTGCACCCATGGAGGCCCCACTAGCTGAGCTCAGCCACCACTGTACCAGAGAGAGCCTCAAAGGGGGTAGGCTTCCTGGCCCGGAGACCCAGGGCTC
Source organism: Mellivora capensis (assembly GCA_004024625.1). NCBI lineage: Eukaryota > Metazoa > Chordata > Mammalia > Carnivora > Mustelidae > Mellivora > Mellivora capensis. The sequence goes on from PISX010002715.1 coordinate 116,101, forward strand.
GCAAAAGGCAGGCACCTGGCCTGCAGGCAAGGCCAGGTGCCTGCCTCCCTGGGAAGCCACGCAGAGGCCCCAGATTGCTGCAAACCTGCCCTGAAGGGGGCAGAAACCAATCCCCAGGCTGCCAAGGCCCAGGCCTGGCTGATGTGGCCAGACTGGCGCAAAACAAGGGGAGAGAGCCCTACAGAAGAGGCTGTGGGGCCTGGTGAGGCTCTTGGGGTCTTCCCGCTGCACTCGCCAGAGGCCTGGAGCCAACAGAAACGTTTCATCTGATTAGAAGCCATCAGTTCTATCCCAATCCCAGAAAATTGACTGCGGTGCAGAGGAGGCCTGAGAAGCAGCCTTGGAGGACAGGGTCCAAGCTAATTAGGAGGCAGCATCCGGGGGGCCCATTAGAACGCAGGCTGCTGTCACTCAGCCGGGCTCAGGTCCCGGGAGAAGAGGCTGAGAAAGGAGGGGCGGACGGCCCTTGGACGAGGACGCCGCTGGGAGCTGCCGGAACGGGCCCGGGGCTCTGCCCCCGCCCTGGCGCTGGTTCGGAGGCGCCCGCTCCGCGCGATCCTGCTCAGGGAACATTCTCTCATCCTGGGCTGTTCTCGCCGGGGGCTGGGGACTTCGAAGCGGCCCAGACAGGAGTTGATTCTGAGCAAAACAAGTCATTTGGGGCTTGAGGTGGGCACGAGCCACGCGGGACTTGGAGGCCAGATGCGTTTCTTTTGTGCGGCCGAGGGAGAAGTCGGTGTGTCAACTGGGAAGGAGGGAGCGGCGCGGGGAGGCCGCGCGGGGGGGTGGGGGGCGGAGGGAGGGGGCGGGGAGGCGGCGGGAAGGTGGCTGCGGAGGGGAGGGCACGGGCAAGGGAGGGCGGGCAGCTCGGGGCTGGATTCCGCCCGCGCTCCCTCGCTCGCTGGCTCGCTCCCTCCCCAGCCCCCTCCCACCCAGGCCCACCCCACCCACCACCCCTGGCGCAGGGACTGCTGGAACCTGGAGGTGCGCGCTGTCGCTTTAAGACAGCCTCTGCCGGCGCCGTCCGGAGCCTTAGAAACCGGCCCCGGATCGGGAGCCAGAGCCGGGGCCGGGCGGGCGGCAGAGGCCCGAGCGGCGGGAGCGCAGCGCGGAGCGCGAAGCCGGGCATCCGGTCGCGAGAAACCGCTGCCGCTGCCGCCCGCCTGGCCCCGCAGCTCCGGGCGGTCCATGGGGCGGGCGCGGCGTCGTTGCGGGCGCGGGCAGCCCTGGGGGGCAGCCGCTTAGGCGCTGTGCTCTTGTCCCCGCAGGTCGCAGCCAGGGCGGCCGGGCGCGCCCAGCCCCGGCCCCTGGAGCGCCCGCCGCGGTCCCCGCCTCCATGGACGCCTTCAAGGGGGGCATGAGCCTGGAGCGGCTGCCGGAGGGACTCCGGCCGCCGCCGCCGCCGCCGCACGACATGGGGCCTGCCTTCCACCTGGCCCGCGCCGCCGACCCCCGCGAGCCCCTGGAAAACTCCGCCAGCGAATCGTCCGACACGGAGCTGCCAGGTAAGCGCGGCTCCCCGCGAGGCGCGCACCGAGCCGAACCGGGCGCACGGAGCGGGGAGCGGGAAGCAGGGCCTGGAGCCCGCGCCGCGCAGTCAGGCTCCCTCTACACCCACGAGCGTCAGGACCTTTTCTTTTCCCGTGCTCGGCCTGAGGGTGAACGCGTAAATTTACGCGCTTTATAAAACGAAATTCAGTGCTCTACTTCCACCCGGTCCCCACGCGCCAGATGCACAAACCTACAACGGGAGGGTCGGACTGACAGCCCCTCTTGTTCAGAAGCAAAGAGAACAGGAAAAGAAAAACCGGTTTCCGCAACTGGGTGTCCAGGGGCCGCTCAGACCGCAGGAGAGGAGTAGATCGAGAAAGGAATGGGGCAGCGGACGAGAAAGTGCCCGGAGAGACAGAGACGGGGGCACACACCCCGACAGGCAGTGGGCGACAGACTGAGGTGGGAGAAATCCAAGAGAAGGAGCGGCGGGAAAAGTCAGGAAAACAAACTGAGGGGAGCGGCGGAGGACAACCTCAAATAAAAAGAAGGCAGAGGACAGCGAGGGTGAACGGGCCAAGGGGTGCGTACCCGGCAGGACCCCCCACCATTGCGGGAGCCCGGTCCCACGTGCGCCGCGGGACCCCGCAGCCCCCAGGCCGCCCAGCCAGGGCCCTGACTCGGCTCGGGCACGTCTCCCTCCGCGCTGCCTTTCTGTCGGAGCTCAGGCTTTTTCCCCCAGGCCGGCGGCGAGCTGGGCCGGCGGGTGGGCGGTGCGGGCTACGTAGCGCGGCTAAACGTCGGCGGGTGCCGGCCCCCGGGGTCCCGGTTTGGCTCCCGCGGACGGCGCCCCGGCAGAGCTCGCTGCTCCGTGGGAGCCTCTGCTGTGCTCATTTCTTAATCCACCGCTGAGTGTATCTCTACGCGTTTTTAATCTCTATTTGTTTCTGTTTTGCATCCCTAAGTGACTTTCTCTGAGAAGTTCTGTTTGCTTGGCTAAGAAACAATCAACGCGGAACTGTACTTTTGTTTTCAAGAGTTTTTAGCGCGGCCTTTGGTTGGTTTTTATTTGTTAAAACCCAGAGGACTATACAGCGGTAGACTGCTTTTTAAAACCAAATCTACGTGGATATATTTACTTTTTTTAACTGTAATTTTCGGTGCAGAAAGAATTACTACACTAGGCATATTTCTCTGGAATTTTAAAATCTCTACATGCAACATTATTCTTGGGGAGATGTTTTAAAGGTCAATCCAAAATGGCGCGTTTCTCCGGGATTTTTTTTCAAAATCTATTTGCAGCGGTGTTATTTTGATAACTTAAATTATCTAACTCTATAGTGTTGTATTTCCCTGGGACTTAAAAATTATCTCTAGAAAAGGCATTATTAGGAAGGGGTTAAAAAAAATCTATCTACAACAGTACATTGTTTGTTTGTTTTTAATCCCAGAGAAATAAATGCCTGTGTCTGCTTGGAGTTTCTACACCTACAGCACTGTATTTAGTTAGGTGCGTGTTTGCACGGAGATTTCAGGCTTCTTAATTCGCATTTGCTGTGTTTCTACCTGCCTATTTTTAAGATTTTGTGAGCCTTTCCATGGTTTTAGGATAGAATTGAGTTTATCTGGGCTTCTATGTTTTGTTTTTAAATTTTGTCCTTTTATTTCCATGTGTCTGTGACTGAACGAGTTTTGTGTAGCTGGAAAGAGTGAGAGGCTAGAGCCCCAGGTCACCTAGACAATCTGTTAGTCTGGGCTGCCAACTGAGGGATTTTCTGGGCCTCTGGACTTGAGGCCTGGAGCAAAGGCCAGGAACACAGCTATGTTGTGCCTGCCCATGTGGCTCCCACACAGCCCTGGGGAGAAGAAGGTGGAGGGGCTGCAGGCCTATGCCTCTCTCCAGCTCCACCGACCCACTAGCTTCAGGCTTGAAAGATTTGGTCCTAGCTCAGAAAAGCAGAGCCCCTCCAGATTGACACCCCAAAGAGCCCTCAAAATTTCATACATATGCGGGCGACAAAGCCAATCGGGCTTGAGCCCCAGCGGAGCGGCAAGAGCAGGCTCTGCCCAGCCAGGAACCTCCGCCTGTGCCTCTGGTTCCTGGGCTCTTCCGGGCGAGTCGGACCAAAGGTGACTATTGACGATCAGGCCCCCAGCAGGCTCTTTCCAGTGGGGACAATTCTAGAGCTCCTGGTGCCCGGGAGGAAGGGCATGCCAGCAGTGGTGGCAGGCGCTTCGGTGGAGCCGGGATGGGTGCAAAAGGGCAGAAGCCCAAGGTGACTGGGGCCTGTCCTGTCTGATTCAGAGAAGGAGCGCAGCGGGGAAGTTAAAGGGCCCGAGGACAGCGGCGCAGGAGGCACGGGCTGCGGCGGCGCGGAGGACCCGGCCAAGAAGAAGAAGCAGCGGCGGCAACGCACGCACTTCACAAGCCAGCAGTTGCAAGAGCTGGAGGCCACGTTCCAGAGGAACCGCTACCCCGACATGAGCATGCGGGAGGAGATCGCAGTGTGGACCAACCTCACCGAGCCGCGCGTGCGGGTGAGCTCAGCGCGCGCGCCTAAGGCGACCGGCGCAGAGGGCTGCTGGCCACCTCTGCAGCGGTCCTTGGAAAGCTTTAGACCCGTGCTCAGATTTGTCTCTGTCCCACCACTCAGACCTGCTCCTTCCCTCCGCGGGAGATTCCACTGTAGGTCCAGGTCCCTCGGGCAGCTGCTAAGCCCTTTGGAGGTTAGTGCCCTCGCCACCTGGCAGCCTAACTGACCCTGGGGCTCTGCTGCAGCTTCACCCTAAGATCTGTGGCCCCAGGAGGGGTTTCCCCGGTGCTGCAGGGCCCAGGGCCCACTCGAATATGACTGCCCTAGACTGCACAGAGGATTCCCACCGATGGGGACCTCGGAGCTGCTGGCACCTTCTCCGGAAAACGAAAGGGAAAGGCACGTCTTGCCTAGCCACCTGGCAGCGGCCTGAACGGTACCTAGGCTTGGAGGCTCAGAAACTCGTGGGGGCAGTGATCCCAACCACACAGCCTGCTTCTCCAGAACCTCAGCGTAGTCCCCACCTGACTCCTCTCCAGCCAGTCAGCCAGTAGGGAGCTGGACCCTTTCCCTGTTGCCCTTTCCTGTAGGGCTGGGTTCAGGTGAAGGAGGAGCAGCTCTGGTGGAAGAGTGACCCTCAGGCCGAGTCCCTTTGGAGATGTAAGATCTCTGACCCGTGACCAGACTGCACCCTCCCTCTCCTCGCCTTTTCCTTCCCAGTGAAATCAAGAGCGAAGAGGTTATGTTGCCAGAGCAGCAAGAGAATCATTTCTTTTCTGAGTACGCAAATATTTAATCAGATACTGGGAGGACGTCCCAAGCGAGCCCAAAGTGCTATCTGGCCTACTGACTCCCTGCTATAACGCAAGTTCTCGCCCCTCCCATCAGGCTGGCCAGCCCAGTGGGACACGAGTGAAGACAGCGCTCAGTAACCCTGAACTCACTAATCCTGCCCAGGTTTATGGTGATTCGGGTGGTGTGGGGTGGAATCGGGCAATGTCAGTGCCCCGGCCTAGGAAAGGCTGAGATGCAGGGGTCTGGCTGGCTCGCTCAGGAAACTCAGCCCAGGGCTGGAGGAGGGCTTCGGAGGATAGAAGGCATGCATAGGAGGATAGGAGAGGATGGGCAAGGACCAGGAGTTGGTAAAGAACAAGTTCTAATTAAATTTTGTGGGGGAAAGTGGAGGGGAGATTAAAGAGAAAGTAGTTAAGAAGTGAAAGGAAATTAAATATTTGCAGAGAAACATATTTGGCATACATTTAGGTGGCAGGGAAGAAATTAAATATTTAAGGGAGGGCAAAAGGATCAGATGTTTGAGAAAAATAAAGAATCAACTATTTAAGAGAAACAGTAACGGTCAGATATTTGGAAAGACGGGGAAAACTATTTGGAGAAGAATCAAAAGGATCAAAAATGAAGGCTAACGGAGAAAGTGGACTGAAGGAAAAGAAAGCAGTTCAGATAGCAGGGCGGACCAAAAGCAAATAAACATTTAGGGCAGAAACGAGAATATCAAATGTTCCCAGTAAATATGGATACAGACTATTTCAGGAATGAAAAAAGTAGAATAAAGGGAGTCGGAAGACCCTACATTTCAGGGAAGAAAAATACCTTTTACATTAGAGGGCGAAGAAAAAGAACGGAATATTTAGGAGATAGACCGGGACCCCTTTGGGGGAGAAGGCCGGAGATGGACTGGTTGAGAGAGGAAAAAGCAAACGAATATTTGCTAAAACAAAAGAGGATCGATCAGTATTAGGAGAAGCCATCAGATTTAACTTAGGGGAGTGGATATAGATCAGAAATGGGGAAAAGACGAAATGTTTTCTGGGGACAGGAAAGGAACCATTAAGGAGCGCGCCGCAGCGGCGGAAATAACGAAGAAAACAGACGCTATTCGGAGAGGAGGTGGCAGCTGAGGGATGGGGTGGAGGGGGTGGAGGTGGAGGGGCCTTCCCGCCCTAGTCAGCCCTGACCATTCTCCTGCCCCCTCCCCCAGGTCTGGTTCAAGAACCGGCGAGCCAAGTGGCGGAAGCGCGAGCGCAACCAGCAGCTGGACCTGTGCAAGGGCGGCTACGTACCGCAGTTCAGCGGCCTGGTGCAGCCCTACGAGGACGTGTACGCCGCTGGCTATTCCTACAACAACTGGGCCGCCAAGAGCCTGGCGCCAGCGCCGCTCTCCACCAAGAGCTTCACCTTCTTCAACTCCATGAGCCCGCTGTCGTCGCAGTCCATGTTCTCGGCACCCAGCTCCATCTCCTCCATGACCATGCCGTCGAGCATGGGCCCCGGCGCCGTGCCCGGCATGCCCAACTCGGGCCTCAACAACATCAACAACCTCACCGGCTCTTCGCTTAACTCGGCCATGTCGCCGGGCGCCTGCCCGTACGGCACGCCCGCCTCGCCCTACAGCGTCTACCGGGACACGTGCAACTCGAGCCTGGCCAGCCTGCGGCTCAAGTCCAAGCAGCACTCGTCGTTCGGCTACGGCGGCCTGCAGGGCCCGGCCTCGGGCCTCAACGCGTGCCAGTACAACAGCTGACCGCCCCGCCAGGCCCCGCGGGCTGCGCGCCGGGCCGGGGGCGGCGCGGAGGACCTCGCCACGCCGCGGCCCCTGCTCCCGCGCAGCCCTCTCCTCCCCACCTCCCCACCTCCGGGCTGGTTGTGTGTTTGCTTTTCTGGACCCCACTGTGCCCTCCCAAACGAGACGAAACAAAACAAAAAGACGTCGGAGAAAAGTGCTGCGAAAAAAACGGATGAGTTGCAATTTCCCTCGGGGTGGCGCGGGTAGTGTGTGTTCGCTCCCTTGGGCCGGGCGGACAGTTGCGCGGAGGGGACGCGGGGCGGGAGGCCGGCGGTCCGGAGAGGGCGCCCTGGGAGCCCTAGTTCCCGCCGCGCTTGCGAACTGGACGCGCGGAGCCCGCGCAGGCCGGCTCGGGCCCCGTAGGAACCGAGGTGCCCCTCCAAGCTGGGCCCTGCCGAGCGTACCTTAGCTCGATTCGGATCCGAGTTGGAGCGGGCGATGGGTCGGGGATGACGGTGCCCAGCCTGGGTTCGGAGACTCGCTGTGGAGCTGCACGCGGCGCCGGCATGCCCCGCGTGCCCTCGCAGCCAGGAGCACGGGATTCCTATTTTAAGGCTACGGAGCCCCAGCTGGCGGTGTGGACGGGGCGGGAGAATGGGACAGGCTCATCTCCGAACACCCCGGCGCCCCCCCCCCCCCGCTCCCCCCCCAACTTCGCCACAGGCCCGGACCCTCCACTCCGCTCCCGGGCTAAGAAGTGGTCCCCTTGGCCCGGCGAAGAGCCCCCCTCCTCACCGCCTGCCGTGCAAGAGTCGAGCCGGGAGAGCTCGGGGCGCGGCCAGGCCCCCCCCCCACCGCGCCGCGCCCACTTTGCACACCCGCTCTCCGGCCCGCGCCCCTGTTTACAGCGTCCCTGTGTATGTCGGACTGACTGTATAGAATTATAAATCTGTCTATATCGACTTGTCCATGTACGTCTATTAAAACCATAGTACAAGCGTGCTAACTGCCGGCCCGGACTGCTTCATTCCACTGAGAAGGGAGGCGGGTAGAAAGGGAACGGCGCCACCGTGGGCCCTGCGGGTAAAGAGAGAGAAGCCAAGTGGCCGCCTTCTAGTGGGGTGGGGGGTGCTCTCTTCCCACCACGATTCCTGACCTGCTCTGCCCCCCATCCGGAGCTCCGAACTCCCTCTCTGGGCCCACCAGGTGCTCCCCCGCTGGACCGCTCAGCCTCGGCGCTGTGCTCTGTGCTCCGCCGCCCTAGCCAGCACCCCACTTCCCCGGCTGCCCGGCTCTGCAGGCTCTTTCCAAGCTGGGTCAGCGGAGACCCCCAAGCCCTCGGGGCGCTGTGTGGCCCTTGTCCACCCGGAGAGTCGGGGTGAGGGCCGCTGAGAGCTCCTTTAGTCCTGGAGTTGCCTTCTCTCCTGTGGCCCCGGTACTCCTATCTTGAAGCCCTGCCCTAGCTGTTCCAGGAGCACTGAGGATATCGCCAGGGCCTCCCTCAGCTCCTCCCGCCGCCCGAGGAAACCCCACGCAGTGGCATCTGGCAAGGCTGTGCTGGAGAAAGTGTCCATGGCAGGGAACTACCGTCTCACTTCCCTTCCACCCCAAGGCATGGGAAGGAGGCTGATGCCGCTTCCACCCTCCCCAGGCTTTGAAAACTACTGAACAAGACCAGCCTGTAAAGTGCTGTAAAATTCTGCTTCCCTTAAGTCCCTTCACTTCTAATGGCAAAAGAGAATGTTTGCAGCTGCATTGGGGGAGAGAGGAGGGGCTGGTATTCTGCTTTAGACTCACCTTGTGACTGGGATTGGCGCTGCCCTGGAGCCGGACCCCCGGCAAGCCCCAGATGGGAAGGGGGCCCAGCCATAGGCCTAATCACCAGCTACTAGCTGGAGAGCCCTGTGCACACATTCTGAAACCAGGTCAGCACTGCCTCTGAGGGCAGGAGTGTTGTCCCTATTATACAGGGATGGAACCAAGACTTCACCATGCTCTGCAACTGGGCCAAGGTCACAGGGAGTCAACAATCTTTATATTCCAAAGCATCTTTCCACTGATCTTCCCACTTTTAGATGAGGAGTGAGGAAGGGTCCTTCCCGGAGGATGGCTCAGCCTGATGCTATAGGACTTAACAGTGTGGGGCTCTGAGGACAGGGCCAGATACACAGGCCAGAGGAGGGAGGTGGGAGGAGGGAAGGCTGGGGCAGGGGGCTGGAGCCAGACCACCCCTCCTCCCCCAACAGCTCCAGTCCAGAGCTCCGACCCCTCACTCTCTGGAAACCCCTCACTCTCTGGAAACATAAACACACAACCACATCTGGACTCAAAGTTTCTCCCCTAGCCTCACACATCTGCCAAGGCCGGGGGGCGGGGGTTCCTGGTCTCAGTTGAGGGCAGAAGGCAGGAGAGACCTAGGAGATGGGACTGGTGGAAAAAGGCAGAGAGGCCTCTCCTGAAATTCAGGCCCAGCCTCAGGGCACACAGCCGAAAAGGGGCTCTGGCAGAGGCTCCAGTGTGGCTTTGGGGTCCCAGACCAAGCAGCTGCAGATAGGAGTGACAGGGCAGAAGCAGTCCCAGAACGACCCCATCACCCATCAAGGAGCATGGCCAACAAGATCAGTGTCAGACCCTGTGGTGGGCTCTGCCCAGCTCTTCCAACCCCGCTGTTGGAGGGCTGGAGAGAAGAGTGCCAGCCAGCCCTTCCAGCTGTACCAGCCGCGGATCATCTCTGAAGGAAGGCTGAGGAATATGGGGGGGCTCTGGAAGTCCAACCTTCTGGGGAAAAAAGCAAAGAGTCCTAGTCGTCTTCTGCCTCAAGAAGCCCCAGGGAAGGAATGCCATTCATTCACGCCACATTTACTGTGTTCCTGCCCTTGGCGCTCGGGATTGAGCGCTGGAAAACAGACGGTCCAGGCTCTCACGGACAAGTAAACAAACACGTGTATAATTACAAACTGGGCTGAGTGCTTTTGAAGAAAAAGAACAGGGTGCTGTGAGTCAGAAAAAATTGAGAATTCTGCCTTGGACAGGGTGCTCAGGCCAGGCTGTTCCACAGACGTGGCTCTGTCTCTCATTTCTTCAGCCCGTTCGGGGCCCAGGGCTAAGCGTACACTGCTGGGTCAGCCCCTTTACCTGCATGCCAACCCTAGAAGGAAGAGTTCTCATTATCCCCTTTCTCTCTTTCCCGGATGAGGTCCCTGAGCCTGACGAAGTCAGGTCACTTGGCCAAGGTCCACAGCAGGAAGTGATGGAGTGGGCTCCAGCCCAGTCCGTGGCCGCTCTAGCTTCAGCACGGGGCTGCCCCATGTGCGGCACTGGGAGCAACAGGGGGAGGAGCCTGGCCTGGAAGCGGCTGGGATTTCTCGTGGCTACTGGGGACTAACCCCAGGAAAGAGAAAAGTAGATTTGGTCCCTGCTTGGTGCCGAAAGCCCCAAAGGGCTGCTGCAGGCTTAGAGTGGTTATGAATTAGAAACAGGCGGGCCAGAGTAGTGCCCACAAGCCAGGTCCAGAACTGGTTTTCGGGCACTACGAGGCACCACCACCAGAGTCCCTGGTCACTGAGGGGAACCGAGGTACCTCCCCTAGCTTTAGGGACCCAGCCAGGCTGCGGGCTGCCCTCGGGGCCATGGCCTCCCTAAGGACAGCTGCCAGAGTCGTCTAGAAGGGGAGGGGAAGTCACAGCTGGCAGATCTGCCTGGAAGGGGGCATTGGCCCAGGAGTCCAGGCCCTGGAGGTGGGCTGTGTGTCTTCCTTCAGCGCCACGTGCCCGAGCCTGCTGCTCCCCATCAGCAGGGCCTCCGTCAGGAGAGAACAAGTGTGGGAAACGAGAGAAAGGATGGTGCGTGCTCACGGACCTCCCCATCTTCTGGGCCAGTTACTCAGCTCTGGCATCCCGAGGAAGCTTCCCTGTGGTCTTGGAGAGCAAGGGTTTGCGTTCTGGCTCCACCTCTGAGTTGCTTTGGAAAGAGACAACGTCTCTGAGCCTGTTTCCTCTTCCATAAAAGGGAATAACAATCACTTCGCACAGTTGCTTGAAGGATTAAAGGCGATAACACATAAGACGTTAGTTGTGGGGCTGGCATAGAGTTATACTGACGGTGGGGGCAGTGTTGCTGTTAATAAAGGGACATGTCCTGCCGCTCCCCTTGAGGGGCTTGTTCCTCGCTTTCCACATTAATAGGACTTCTCTGAGTTTCTCAATGGGTCCTTTCTGAAAATGTCGTTTGGAGCCCAACTTGGGTTTTCCCTCCGGCTTCGCTGGGTGTCATGGATGTGAGTCGTGACCGGCAGCCCCACCGACCACCTTCCCCACTGCATCCCACCTGGGGACCCATTCTGGACTTGGACCCACAGGAACCCAGCCCGGTGTCCTAGGTCCAGGGCCTGGGAGGCCCAGTGGAACCGGGCCCAGTCCCTGCTGTCCCCTGGGCCTGGGGAGAGGCCCACAGGTAGTCAGTACTCTGACAGAGGAACCGGGGGAGCACAGGAGACCCTCACCCCAGAATTGTCCTCTAAGGACTCCCTGCAATGTGGGATAAAGGGGCTTGGACCCTTTTTGTGTTCTAGATCTTACTGATAGCTAACATCCAGCCCTTCCTGAGTGCCAGGCACCAAGAAGCACTTGATAGTAATTCCAGCACTCCCTCCTCAGGGGAGGGAGGGGCTCCTTATGTTTACACAGGAAGAAACTGAGGCTCAGAGAGAATCAACAGCTCACCTGTGATGCCACGGTAAGTGAGGGACAGAGTTGAGACCCAGGTCCCTGGTCCTCTCCATGCACTGGGCATTCTCTTGACATCTGTATTGGGCAGCAGGGGATGGGAGGAAGGGTAAATAATTATACGGGCATCTGGGTGGCTCAGATGGTTAGGCATCTGCCTTCAGCTCAGATCATGATTTCCAGGTCTTGGGATCGAGCCCCTCATGGGACTCCTGGCTGGCTCAGGGGGTAGACTGCTTCTCCCTCTCCCTCTGCCTCACCCCTGCTTATGTGTTCTCTCTCAAATGAATAAATTTTTTAAATCTTTAAAAAAAAACAATTATAATTCATGTCGATTCCTATCAAGAAGCTGGGCTCAGGTGTGCTCTGGGAGAGAGAAAGAAAAGGCCCCAAGCCCCAGGATTTGCCTCCACTGAGCTCACTTGGCTGTTCGGGGGAGAGGGCACAGATGACAGGGGGACTGAGGAAGCCCCGGGATGCCGGCAGCAGAATGGAGTGGGCAGGTGAGGGCACAGAGCAGCTTTCTGGAGAAGGCAGGACCCTGGAATATCAACCATTAAATCCAAACTCCCGTCTCCTTCAGTACTACAAACTTCTCATTTCCTAGACACATGCTTCTTGTCTGCCTCCCTCTGGAAGCCCTCCTAGGCGTCCTCCCACCCCTTGCTGGCCTGCCTCCTTGCCGCTTTCACCACAGGAACCCGATTCTTCACACTCCCCGTGTTGCCTTCACAGGGCCCTGGACCCGGCCTCCCAGTTGGCTGGTGCTGCCCAGAGCAGGTGTCCCCCTACTGAGTGGCTATAAGAACTTCAGGAGACTCAGCCCCCAGAGCCCAGCCAGGCTGGGGGTGGGGGGGCGCTGTGACCCAGGGCAGAGAGACGCTGCTGAGGAGGAGGTCAAGATGCAGGAAGCTGCATCGGGAGAGGGGTGGAGGAAAGCTGCTCTGGCTGTCTCCGGCCCCATTTCACTCTGCACTGTCCCCTGCCGTGCACCGGACATATTTTATGTCTCCTCCTCATCTCATTTTATAGATGAGGAAGCTGAGGCTCAGGCCCATCATGTAACCTGTCCAAAGGGCACCCAGCTTCTAGGGACTCAGGTCCCCACCTGACCGCAGAGCCCGCAGCGCTCATTCATGTGGACAGAGCCTCCTAGAGGCAGGGCACCGGCAGCTGGGTGGGGCGGCTACAGACAGAGCTACTGTCAGAGCGCTGAGGCGAACAGGTGTGGACAGCAGCACCTGGAGAAGTGTCTGCACACAGTCATGCTCCGGACATTTTATTCAGCATTTGCTGAATAAAAGAACCAAGGGATTGGGGCGCCTGGGTGGCTCAGTGGGTTAAGCCTCTGCTTTCAGCTCAGGTCATGATCCCGGGGTCCTGGGATCGAGCCCCACATCAGGCTCTCTGCTCGGCAGGGAGCCTGCTTCCCCCTCTCTCTCCCTGCCTGCCTCTCTGCCTACTTGTGATCTCTGTCTCTTAAATAAATAAATAAAATATTTAAAAGAAAAAAAAAAAAAGAACTAAGGGGCTGCCGTCCACAAAACAGATCCTGGCTCTTTCTCCCTCTCCCTGCTCCTCTCTCCTCTCCCTTGTCTCTCTCCTCCACCCGCACACACTTACTCCTCCCGCTCAACACAGGCCACTCTGGGCACTGCTTTTAAAGGTGAGACAACAGGGGCACCTGGTGGCGCGGTCAGTTAAGCATCTGACTCTTGGTCGTGATCTTGGCACCCCGAGATGGAGCCCCACGTCGAGCCCTCCAACGGGCTCCTCTCTCAGCCAGGTATCTGCCTGGGATTCTCTCTCTCCCTCTCCCTCTGGACCCGACCCCCACTCTCTCTCAAATAAATAAATAAATCTTTTTTTTTTTAACTGGATCAACAAAAAAAAAAAAACAAAAAAACACCCAATTCAAAAATGGGCAAAGGATCTGAATGGACATCTCCCCAAAGAGGACAGACTCATGGCCAATGAGCACATGGAAAGATGCTCAGCATCACTACTCATTAGGTAAATGCGAATCAAAACCACAGTGAGGTACAGCTAGACAGCCACTGGGAATGAAACAAGGTGCCGGGTGTCAGCAAGGACGTAGAGCAATTGGAACCCATGTGCATTGATGGTTGGAATGTAAATGGTACAGCTGCTCTGGAAAACAGCATGGCAGTTCCTCAGAAAATTTAACAGATTATTACCATATGATCTAGCAATTCCCACTTCTGGGTATTTGCCCAAAAGAAACAAAAGCCCAGGGACCCCAAAAGATAACCTGTACACCCAGGCTCATAGCGGCATTTATTCACAATCCCAAAACGTGGGATCTGTCCATCACCCAACTGTCCATCAACAGATGAATGGAAAAAATGGGGTCCATGCATACAATGGAATACTATTCAGCCTTAAAAGAGAAGGATATTCTTTTTTTTTTTTTAAGATTTTATTTATTCACTTGACAGAGATCACAAGTAGGCGCAGAGGCAGGCAGAGAGAGAGAGAGGAGGAAGCAGGCTCCCCGCTGAACAGGGAGCCTGATACGGGGCTCGATCCCAGGACCCTGGGATCATGACCTGAGCCGAAGGTAGAGGCTCTAACCACTGAGCACCCAGGTGCCCCAAAAGAGAAGGATATTCTGACACCTGCCATGGATGAACCCTGAAGAGATTATACTAAAGTGAAATACGCCAGATGCGAAAGGATGACTATTGGAATTCCACTCATCTGAGGTACCTAAAGTAGGCAAATTTATGCAGACAGAAAATAGGACGGTAGTTGCCAGGGACAGGGGAGGGGGGCCGGGGGGAACGGACAGTCATGGGCTGAATGGGTACAAAGCTTCAGAACAGAAATGTTCTGAAGATGGACAGTGGTGACGGTTGCACAACAATGTGAATATGGTTGATGCCGCTGAACTATCTACTTTTAAAAGGTTAAAATGGTAAATTTCACATCATGCATATTTGATCACAACTCTTTTTTTAAAAGATGTATCTGTGTTTATGCCCCAACCTTCTCCAGAGAGGCTGGAACCCAGGACGTTCAAGGGCCAAGGCCACCGCCACTGTTGGTCTGCTGTTGATCAGAAAACAATTCCCTGCAGCCATCTTTGGCTGGCAGCCCATGCAACCCCACTGGACAGCTGACCCTCCCCTGTGGCCCTCAACCCATTCTCCATCTCTTCATGCAGCACAGCAGTGGGAAACCAGTCAGGACACTTCCCTTACCAAGTGTCTATTCTGCAGCCAAGAGAGAACAACTGGTATGGATAATTTTTCTCTATCAATTTAGCAAAATATTAAATAACAGGTCTGCCGCTGCCTCTTTTTTTTTTTTAACTGAGCTTTTCTGCCAGAAAACCAAACAAGACAGGCTATAAAACAGTATTTAAGCACTGTCCCATTTTTGCTCTTATATATGCACAGGGAAGTTTCTGGATATGCACAAAGTGTTAACACCAGCTACTTTGGGGGTGGTGGGAAATGAGGGATTTTTCTTTTTCGTTTGTCCTTTCCAAGCTATTTTCACTGGGCATGTGTTACTTTTGTAAAAGTGACATGAAACAAAAAATATTACTTAAAAAATACCAAGATCTGGGATCTGAAGGGCAGGGAGTGGCGTGCCTCTGGGACCTTATCCTCACCCCGAAGGTGTCAGTCATCGCCTGCCTGCAATGACGTGTCAACCATCAGGATTCAGCCTCATTTAGGGGCAAGCCAGTGTGACAAGTGTCAAGTAAACCTTTACTGTCAGATTTCTACAGAAATGAGCTTTTTGTTTCCAAACACATTCTTCTTTAAATGGAGGTCAAATTAATAGGTGCTAAGAGGAATGTTCAGAGAGGAGAATCATTTGTGATGTTCTTTTTTTGCTAAGCAAAAGGGCTCAGAGTTTAAAAAACGGCTGTCATAGGCAGGGAATCTATCCCTCTCCCCTGTGCCCCTGTGTCCCCTCGCTGTGCCCCCTCTGCGCCATGCAGGTCCTCCAACTCAGCAGCCTATCTACACTCCTACCTTGCCTACACACACGCACACGCACACGCACACATGCATGTAGGGTGTGCCTGCCAGCCAGCGTGATCATGGAATCTTTATTAAAGAGGTCCAAATTACCAAGGTTTTACTATACTACTAAAAATAGTCATGCTTGCTTAGCCTGCTTAATAAGCTCACCATTTCTAATTTTTCTGCCTGAGTAAACTGAAACATCATTCCAGAAATACATTTTGACTGAAACAAGAAGGCTTATTTTTTTCTCCTTCGTTCATACATTTTTTCCCTCCTTCCCCTTCTCCCTCCTCTCCACCCATGCTCCTCCCGCTCAGCTCCCCACCCCTACTCATTTTTAAATTTCAAAACATAAAGGGGAAAGTAACAGTAATTTGGACTTGGCTTTCACACAAAATGGGCCAATTTTTTTTAAGTGTTGGTAATTTGTCCTGAAAATGGATATAGGGAGTGGGGCTGGGGAGGCTTTGAAGAATGGGGTTTTATGAGAGGAAAATGAGGCCTGAGTGTGCGGGACGGCGGGCTGCACCTTCCCCTCTGTGCCTGGGACAGTGCAGGCACGTGTAAATGACCGCAGCTAATAGCACCATTATTGCTTTTATCACTTATATTATTTTTAGTCATCAGAATCAGACAAAGCATATTAACCCATTTATTTGAACCAAGGGCTTAACGTCCCAGGGATCTCACAGAAAGTCCTGGGCAAACCCTCCAAGACACTGCAGCCACGAAGCAGCCAGCCGCTTGGCCACTTGCCAGGCTGTGGGAGGACCCTGCAAGGGTTTCCCCAAACTGTTCCCACCTGTGGCTTCTCTGGGAACTTTCCAGGACACGCTGGGATGGATGCTTATCCCCACCCTTACTCCAGCCCTTCATGCACATACCTCTCTGTCCCCACGGATAAACCCAATCTACTAAAGGACAGATTTCCATGAAATACCCCACCCCCAACACACACACACACACACACACACACACACACACACACACACACACGGTTGGCCAGGGACCCCTCCTCTATCCCCCAAGCTGGCACTCCTCTGAGTCAGCAAGGCTGGTACTGAGCACAGGCACACAGTACTCATGGTGAACGCCTGGCTTCTCTTGAGCTTGGTGCCCACCCCTCCAAAGCTCCTTGAGGCCCACACGCCACAGATGTGGGTGCACACATCCCATGCTTAACATTTCGTCCCAGGTGAACATTGTGTGATTTTCCCTGATTATAGGATACATAGTCATTCTTAACATTTCTGAAGTTCAGAAAAGCATGCGGACCAAAGTCAAGACCACTGAGCCATCATTGATGATAACTTCCCAGACATCCCTCCACCTGTACACAGGTGGATTTACACATACATTATATGTGTGCACATACTATTACAGAAAGGATATCCTGCCACGCATTGCTCAAGAAGCCACTTTTTGGACTTGGGATAGTATCAAGAACATTTATTCTTATCCAAAAAGTACTATTTTTAAGGGCCACATGTCTATATTCATAATCATTTAACCAGCATCCTCACCAGTGGGCACTGGGGTAACGTCCTGATTTCTTTTGTTGTGTTTCTCCTCTAGCAGGCCAAAGCAGACATCCTTCTCCATGCGTCCCTATGCACTAGTCATCGGGCACATCAGGGTAACTCTAAGAGCAGATCTGCCAGGCCCCAGGAACATGCACATAAAACTCCTTTCCTGCTGACACGAAGGCCACGCCTGTGGCCACTGCTGGACGTGGCCAAGGGGACCCATTCTCCAGATACTAGCCAGTACTAGCTTTTGTCTATCCTCTTTGCCACCTGGAAGAGAACAGATAGCTCATAGCCACTTTGCATGTGTGGTTTTAATTATTTTTCCTCCTCCTCAAAAAAAAAAATACAGATTGTATCGTGTACACTCAGTTCTGCAACTGGCTTTTCCCATCTGCCATTTTTCCACTCCTTTTTGGGCACGCTCATTCCAGGGTTAGGGGGAAAGCCAGCTACTCAAGACAAGAGATTCACCAAGTGCCCCCCTTTGGGTGCCCACAGCTTCTATCCTTGCTAATGAGTTATCTGCAGGTGCGGCAGTGGGGGAGCAGAGAGCCAGAAAGGACTGACCTCAAGGTCACCACCCGAGAGACCAACTTTCTGGGTGCAGGAACAGCTGGGCTGCTCTACACAGCACTGCCAAGGTGGGCTCATCCCGCCTGCGGAGCTCTTGCCCGCCCAGCACATCCCTTCTGCCGGCCAAGCCTCGGTGTGGGCCAGCTTCACTGAAACCCGCTGAAGGGTGACTTGTAAGCCAAACCCTCGGCTGCCCAGGCTGTAATTTCCTGATTAGGCGCCGGAGTCACAACCCATCTGCACGCACCATCCCCTCCATCTCTGAGGCTCCCAGGGCCAAGCCAAGGGCTGCTGGGCCAGCAGACTTCAGACTCGGGCCCCACTTAGAAGGCAAATATGGCTTGAGTTTTAACATTCAAAAAATCGCTCTGGAAAGAAGACTCAGGCCGCTGGGAGGCTGTGGAGCAGAGGGTACCTGCGTAGCCTGCATTGAAATCCTGACTCTGCAGGCCAGATTGTTTAAGGACAATCCTTGCCAAGTGACGGTCCCTGTGGGGGCCTGCTGACCCACCTGTAAAATGGAACTAACAATTGGTTACACGATTGGCTCACAGCTTTGCGGGAGAGTGTTGCAAACGCCACACTGCATGGCTGCGAGTCCTGGCTCTTCCTCCTTACTTGTACAGACTGGGGGGAGGGCCCTCCATCACCTTTCCATGCCTCAGTTTTACCACCTGTTTAATGGGAATCATGAAAAACACCTAAGTGTTGTGACATGATTCAGATCATGTATGTAAAAGCATCTTGGAGGCCGAAATACAAAACAGAAGGTAACATTTCCACTGTGAATGGGCTGTACCTTCAGAGCCTGGGCCTGAACTCTGCTTGGACACGTCCTCGGTGAAGAGGTCTTCTCATCTCACAATGCCATTCCAGGCGTCAAGGTCCTACTGGGGAAGGAGGGAGTTAAGGGCCACATGTGCTGACCTGTGGGCCAGTGGGGGGCCACAGAGAACATCATTGTCCCGTCACCACCAGCTTACAGAGTTTGGAGTCAGTCCCCAGTGTCCCAAGAATTCTGAAACAGACTCTCATCCCCCTTGGGCTTCTTCCCCACCTTCCTTTGGAAACTTTGGTTTTGTTTTGCAAAGGGCCAGCCATACGTGGTGCCACCAACCCCAGGGGTGCTTCACCTAGAGGCCTCTGAACCCAGGTCAGGCTTCAGGTGGGGGTTTGTAAACCCCTCATCATGTTTCCCAGTTTTAGCTTGAGAGGTCTCTATTATACCGCATGATCTTTGGGCCCCCTAAATATAATCCAGATTCTATGTGGTCAAATCTATTCAGGGGCTGCCATTTTTAAAAGGCACAGTCAGCAACCAAAAATCATCTTTAAATGATTCCAACCATGACTTGCCTCTCTCAAAGAACATCAGGGAGGATCCCATTCTCACCCCCCAAGGACATCTGTCATCCCCATTTCTCTGCTTTGCAAGCCTCATGCTCCAGCTAGGTCAGAACCTCTGCATAAAAGTCTCTGACTCTTGGCCCTTGGCTTTTACTTCCTTTTTCTCTCCCTGTCCCAGGTCCTGATTGTGTAGACCCATCACACCTGACTGGTCTCCTCATTTGCTCTCTGTTTTGCCCATTACTCTGGCTCTCCATCATGGAGGAGACCAAGAGAGGACGAATGCTCCCCTCTCCTCCCTTTCCTGATCCACCCTGGCTCTCCCCCACTCCCCCAGCACTATGTCACCCAGAGTCTACATTAAATCAAAGATAGAACTTGGGGACAGTGAAGCGTCGGACGGACCAGCACAGACAGAGCTCCGGGTAGTGGGATGTGGATAGGAGTGGGGCACTCACATGGTGATAAACCTGTCTCCATGACATTTGCCCCCTTCTCGTCATTTCCCAAGCCCTTGGACTCATATTGGCAGCCATCGCCTCTCCCTTCTGGGCAGCCTACTTAAGAATTCAGAGCCATCCTCTCTCTTGAGAGCCTGTGAACCAAGAGAGCAGGCCCGGCAAGCTGGGCCAGGGACAGAGACCAAAATAGGGAAAGAGACCACCGAGAGAAAAGTCTGACTGGGTAAAGGGCCCTTTGAATTAGGACATGGCCGGTCTGACCCACATTTGATGAAAACACAAGGTGTGCAGTTCCCAGCATCTCTGGGTAGGATTTCTAGGGGCTGTTGGAATAAATAGGAGAGTTTATATTCTCACTCCCTGCCTGGATCTCCATCATATAGGGAGTGCTTCCTGCTGGTGGAATGAACAAGCAGTTAAACAAAAACAAAAACAAAAACAAAAAAATCTGGCCTCCTTCCAAATACCTCCAGCCTTAGATTCCAGACCCTTCCCACAGGAGCTAGGGGAAGGCCTGAGTGTGACCCAAAAGACTCAAGCCCAGGTCCCCTGCACCCCAGAGCAGCTACCACACCACCAGGCTGCCAAGATGGAGATGGAAGAGCTGTCTGGGGACCGCTCTGCTGGACCCAAGGCCTGGAAGGAGTGAGAAGGGTCCTGCTAGCCACAGCCAGGCCTGGGCAGGCAGAGCACTTCTGCCCCAAGCAAATCAATTGAAAGTTGTGGCCAGGCCTGTTTGAGTTGGTGAGAGCCCAAGTGGGAATTCCAATCTGCCAGTGTTTGCTCTGCAGACGAATAGAGCCAAACAGAAACGCTGCTTTGGGACTTTGCGCCAAATACCCGCTGGCTTGTTCTGCCAGCAGTGCTGGGCCAGCCCTCTGCATGTCACCCTCTCCCACTCCCTGCTCGGTGACAGCCTTCTGCTTGTGCCCTTAAAGGCAGCTTGCCTTCCCCGCTGTGGCCCAGAGCCCCGTGCCTGGGGCTTCCCTCTGGGGACCCAGGCCTTCCAGCTCATTCCATGCCAGCTCCCATGGAGACCGCTTTGCCGCCCACCCTCAACACTGGTTCCTGACTTCTGCTTCCTGCTCTCGGCACCATACTGTCCTCCCTGACCCTGACGTTGGCCCAGGCCTTCTCAGCCCCTGACCAGCATGGCCCACTGCGGCTGGCCACCCAGCAGAGGCAGAGCTGAGCGGGAGGAAGCACCAGCCACAGCTGCCTCCAGCCTTCTTCACGGTCTCACATGTATTTCATTCCATCCTCAGAGTGGGTCAGTTTTACCAGCCCATTTCTCAGAGGAAAGAGCTATGTTTTCAGAAGATTTGGCACCTTGCCCAAGGTCACCCAATTACAGAATCCAGACCTCCCTGCTCCAAAACCGGGGCACTTGCCAACTTAACTCTCTGAGGCTAATTTTTTTTTAGTCTTTTGTTCACTTCCAGGGGCTTAAGGCAATTCTCCGGATTCCTGGTTAGAGCAGGGGAATGTTTTTTCATATTCTCCCAAGCAACATAGGCACAGAGCAATGCCAACAGTGTCCACGGCAGTGTGAGCAGCGGGCCGTGTTTGCTTTGCCCCAGGTCTGAACCAGAGCTGCGGCCCGAGGCCTGCCTGTCCTACAGGCAGGGCCGCACCCCCAGAGTGCCCACGGAACCCCCAGCCTTCAGGGTCAGGCACCGCAGGCATAAAGCCTGGGCCTCTCCCCGCTCCACAGGGCTCGCATGTCCTGTATACTTCAGTAGCCCCCCCCCACCTCCGCCTCCACTAAGGGCACTGGCATGAAGTTTTCTGTGCCTCCGGAAAGAACGAGGCTACCTCTCCTGCCCGCAGAGGGCATGGTAACAGGTCTCACTCTTCAAGGCAAGCCTTCTCCACATCTTTACACGATGGGAATGTGAACATTTGCAAATGGCAATGATTTGACTCTTTTAGAAGACGCATGCTCTCTGCAGGTGAACAACCATCACTTCCTCAAGGAAATGTCTCTCATCCAGTCTGGCTGGATTACTGACTACCGAGTTCCCCAAGAGGACCAGGACTGGACTGTGGGTTTTCTCATGACAGCACCCCAGCACCCGGCACAGCTCAGTAAATAGTAGTCGAATGCATGAACAAAACCACGAGGAAAGGTTTCCAAGTGCCCTTGTTCTGTGGCCTTGGAGGAGCTGTTACCCATGCCCACAGACCACGGGTCCATGCAAGGGGCCCTTCGTCCAACTGCTCTCAATATTACCCCATGTGTTTTCCACTGACCCAACTTCCCAGTGGGTCTGGGACTTTTTTTCCCTCAACTGTATGTGATGGTGTCCCACCCCAGCTCTGCCCAGAACTCCCTCCTCCCTCTGTCAGATGGGGCCTGCTAAAGTAACGGGCCTCGAGAACAGCCCCCAGCAACAGGAGCAGAGGGGCACCACAGGGCCTCCGGCCTGGCCGGTCAGGGACAAGGGGTGTCAGCCAACCCTGCCCCACCTGTGCCTTCAGAAAATTCCATCACAGCTGGATCAAGGGAGTGTCAGAACTGCGGCAACTCTGCCAGTCATGTGGCCAGGAGGGACACAGAAGAGGCCACAGAAGAGACAAGTGAAAAGTCCTAACTGACCATACAAGGGGCAACAACCCAAAGTGCCCAATACTATTGCTCCTCTGACCCCTCTGGGAGGCACCCCCTGCACCCACTGGGGGATCACAACCACCATGAGCCTAGAGAAAAGCAGAGCCAACTTCCAAACAAGGGTCGCCCTGGGAGTAGGTGCATAGAGACAAACGCTGTTCTTCCTGCTGTGGGGCACCCACAAAGAGCCACCCAGCTTTGAGAAGTTCCAAGATCAGTGGGGCTGCACCAGCTCAAAGGAGCCATTATACACATAGGGGGCTACTGGAGGCCCTTCTTGGTCTGGGGTCCTCTGATGGCTTTCCCAGGAGCCCAGTGAGTCCTCGCTGCTGAGGTCAAGGGAGGAGAGAGCTAGTGTGGCCCCTGGATGTGGTGTCTGGCCAAGGGCAAGTCCTAAGCATCCTCTCCCCTCTCCCCACTCCCCAGGCCAAGGGAGGAGCGGACCGGACAATCGGACTTCATGGGTGCCCACCCGGGCCCAACCCCCTGCGGCAGGGCAGTACCACCAGCTTAATCAACTGCAGAGAGGGCAATTCAAAAAGCCTGTGTTGAACGAGGGCCTGTCACAGCCCGAGAGACCCCTTGGTGTCTGGATGCCCACGCCCCCTATGTCTCGTCAGCATTTCTGGAGGTCTGGGACCGTTTCTTCTGCGGCAAGTCTTCGAGCATCAGGCTCAACACGTGCGCGATCTCGTAGTACAGCTCCTGAAGCCTGGAGGTGGGGCCGGGGGGGAGGCTTGGGCTTGGGGTGGGCTCCATGCCCCTTGAGCACCCCCCACCCCACTGCATGCCCACCCCCGGGATTCCCATGCCCGGTCCGTGTGGGTGCAGGGAAGAGCAAGGGCTGTAGAGGCCAGATGGGGCCAACTGGAATCCAGGTCCACTGCTCAACCCATGGCCCCCGAGTAAGGTATTTCAGAACACATATCAGGTTGGAGAAGCCAGATCCTGGGCTGTAAATGAGGTGACTACGGGGCGGTGACCAGACACTGCCTGGCCCACTCTTAGGCCAAACGTGGAGGTTCCCTGACCCCCTCCTTTGAGTTCCTCCAGGCCATGAAGCCCTCCAGGGGGCTTCTGTCATGAAGCCAGCCTACTGGTGTCCATCCTCACTCAAGAGCTCACCATGACTCCTTGGCAGCTGTGCCCCCGCCTTTCTGCTCAGTGATGGCCAGGTTTCATTCCAGCTAATGCACACAGAGCACAGCCCTGGGCTGGGCCAACTCAAAGCCTCACACACTGCTTTTGTAGCATCAGCCCTTGTGTGACAGGTGGGAAAGGGGCAGAGACCTCCCAGAGTCACAAAGGAAGGTTGTGGCATTACCAGGCCAGGAGCCTGAGCTCTTGCCTTGCCAACCGGTGCTCTTCCATCTAACTTCTAGAAAGGGGGTGGTGAGGAGGGTCCTGAAGAGTCCAGGGCCCAGCATTTCAGTGCCAGTGAGAGCAGGCCGGGGAGGGTCAGGGGAGCAGGGGCCTCTGAGCCACAGGCCTATGCACACATGGAGTCCTGCAGCCCCAGAAAGGGCAGTTCAGCCACTCGTAGATAGACCAGCGTCCCCTTGCTTTCCCAAGACACCTGCATGGCCCCACCCTACAGGAAGCTTAGGGACCAGGAGAGGCCCCATCTCCCAGGATCAGGGGCAGCGGGGCGGGTACTGACTTGTAGATCGTAGCGTCCTGGTTGTCCAGAGTGGACAAGTAGACATCGATGAAGGGCAGGCTGGTGCCAAAATCATCCAGGACCATGGGGTCAGTGTGCTGGAGGGTCCTCTTGAAGTTCTCCACGAGCTCACCGAAACTTCTGTAGTCAGCATTTTTCTAGAGAGGATAGCATAAAGAGGGCAGTGAAGAGGAAGGCACAGGGATCCTTCACGAGGGGCCCAGGCATAGGCCTGACCCCAGCCCCAGGAGGAGCCCTGCGCCGAATCACAGCTTCACCTGGACTCCCTCCAAGTCTCAGCCCCGCTGACCGCAGCAGCCTCGTGAGCCACCATCACTGACATGAGGACAGGCGACACAGAAAGGAACCAGTGAGAGTCTGAGCATGGCCCCGCGTGGCCTCACCCTGCCCTGCAGGAACTCAGGCCCAGCCAAGACAGGCAGATGACTCCAGCTCAGAGAAGGGGCTCAGGAGGGACGCACTGGCTGCCTGGAGGAGGGGGAACAGGCGTTCAGGACCCAGCAGAGCACCCAGTGCCCGGCCTGAGGAGGTCAGAGAGCTTAGGCTGGAAAAAGGAGGCTTGCCCCCAGGCTTTCACAGGCGTATCCCTCTTGATGGAAGATCTCCAGCCTGCTGTGCTCATCCTTGTTCCACTTTAGGAAAACTGGAGTTGAGGAGCACCATCAGGACCTCCATGGCCTTGCCCAACACAGTGGATGGGCCCCCTATGGCTGCCCAGTGGCCAGGGGGCCTCCATAACAAGAGCATTCCAGGGAGAGGGCCTGGCAGTGGAGTTGTGCCCAGGAAGAAGGGAGAAATGATATCTACAGTCCTCAACTCCCTAAGAGGTCCAGAGAGATAGAAAAATACAGAGAATAAAGCCCAACTGTGGAAAATACAGGGCATCAGAACCTGCCCTCCCTAAGACCAGAGAGGGCTGACAGCACCTGCTGCCTGCATGGGCCCCAAGGCCCCCTTCGCCCATGAGCCTGCCCCCGCCGCCCCCCCCCCCCACCGGAGCCAGCCTACCTGCATCTGCATCAGCCTGCTGACCTCTTCCTGCTGCCGCCTCAGAATCACCTGCTTCTCTCCCATGAGCGCCATGTGCCTCTCGGCCATCAGGTCCAGCTTGAACTTCTTAAAGGAGGCCTAGAGAGAGGGGAGATGGCGGGGGTTACAGGCTCTCACCACATACCCACCCACCCTGTCTTTCTTCTTCCCTAGGCTCATGTGGCTCCTCAGCAGGGGCAGCTCCTGACCCCATACAGGACCGGCCCCAAACTCAAGCTGCCGTCTGCAGCTGCAAGGACTCCTCAGGCCCCCGTCCTGCTGACCGCCAGCACGAGGCAGGGAGATGCCCTGGCACAGGGAGAAGAGCAGGGCTGGGCAAGGGAGGCCCCACGGAACCACCTCGCCATGCACCCCCACCCCGGAGATTGGGGCCTGTGGCTCTGCCTGCCACGTGTGAGCCAACCTGGCCATCCTGACGAGCGCAGCCTCACCTCAGTGTGAATGATCATCACACCCACGAACATACTGAGGAAGATGAAGGTGGCAAGCAAGATGAAGATGATGGTGAACGTCCGGCTGAGAGCCAAGTTGCGATTGTCCAACTGCTCCTGCAGGTCTGTCCAGCCATCGACCTGCGTGGGCAAGGCACAGCGTGCCGAGTGCCAAGGCCCCACGGGGTAGGCCTCCCCATTCCCTGGGCTACAGCAGCCCCGGCCCCACTGAGGATGCGGCTGGCTCTGCCTTCACATCAGCCCCGTACCACCACCCCCAACCAATGACCCCGGTCTATGCATGGTGGCTGGGGATGCAAGGCTCCACGGGGTACAGACACTACTAGCCAAGGTGCCCTGGGGGCTCTTTTCCAAAAGGCCTCCCATCCTTCCAGGAAATACACTACCTCTCTACAAGGCCCTCCTATGGAAAGATCCTAGAGTCTACCCTTCTGGACTTGGGCACTGCAGACCGCTTTTAGGTGGAATTGTGACAGCCTAGTCCTAGAAAGTCTACTTGACATGGCTTTCATTTCTAAAGTAAACTTGATCTAAATGAATTATCTTTTGAGAACTCCTTGAAAGTTTTTACAACCCTGTGGGACAAATGGGAATGCTTTAGGGAGCCACAAGATCAGAGAGAGGAATGGACCCCTGGCCAGGGCCCTGGCATCTGCTTAGCTCTGGAAGGCCAGCCTTCAGTATCCCCAGCCCAGCTAAGTACCTGAACATGAGGACGATCCCATATGAGGCCCAGGCTGTCCACACACCCACACCAGCTGGCCCTCCCTTCCTAAGGCCACTGCCCCAACCCCTGTTCCCACAGTACCGTGGCCAAGCTGAAGAGAGTGAAGAAGGCCACAGCCAGGTTTCCCCAGTTATTCAGGTCACCCCTGTCTGGAGTTCCAAATAGGCAGAAGCCCAAGATAGCGAAGATGAACATGAGGACGAAGAGCAGGATGAGCACGGAGGCCACGATGTAGGCTGTCTGCCCCACGGCAGTGATGAGGGTCTGCAAGGCAGAGGCACAGGGGCTAGGCCAGGCTGCCAGGCTGAGTAGGGCTCAGCAAACAGGTCCAGTCTGCCCAGACCCCAGCTGGTCCCAGCATCCAGTGCCAGGCCCCATAAAGGGATGGATGGATAGATGGATGGATAGATGGATGGGTGGATGGATGGATGGACAGACGGACGAGTGCGTGTATGGATGGATGATGGATGGATGGATGGATGGATGGGTGGATGGATGGATGGGTGGTTGGGTGGATGGGTGGGTGAGTGGGTAGATGGGTGGATGGGTGGGTGGGTGGATGCATGGACTGATGGACAGGTGGGTGGATGGATGGATGGATGGATGGGTGGATGGATGGGTGGGTGGGTGGGTAGATGGGTTGATGGGTGGGTGGGTAGATAGATGGATGGGTGGGTGGATGTATGGCTGGGTGGGTGGGTGGGTGGATGGATGGATGGATGGATAGATGGGTGGGTGAATGAATGGGAACTGTATCCAGACTGAGGGCTGGACCAATCCAGTAGTGCTTGAGCAGTGCCTGGCCTCTACCCTCATTCCCCCATGGGGAGATGGTCCTCAGGTCTGTGTGTCTCCCCATCAACACCACTAGCAACTCCACTTGAGTCCCAGCCTGCTTCTGTGGTCATCCCAAGGTGTCACAACTCCGCCTCTCAGCTGAGGGCCAGCCCTGCATGCTCTGCCAAGCACAGGAGGAATAGGGGAGCTATCCTGGGAGTGGGAATGATGAAGGCTCAGAGGGATGTCACTTCCTGTTCTTTCTGGTCCTACTCCACACACAGATCTCCATCCCATGACCTCGGTCTTCCCCTAGAAAGTGCGCATTTGGGTTGCCTCCCACTGTGTTGACCACTCCTAGGGAGCACAGCATATGGATCTTCGTCATTCATTCTCCACGCCCCAGTCTTGCACACACCTGGTGCTCAAGACATGGTCACCTACCTAGATGCTGCCCCAGACATTATTTCAAGGCAGGAGGGCATTATCATTTGTCACGTTTCGAGATGTGGAAGCAAAGGCTCAGAAAAGCAAAAATTCTTGGCCAGTACAACAGCGGCAGAGATAGGAACAATTCCCAAGCCCTTTGCTGAGTGCCTCCCACTTCACCTACCAAGGCCCCCCCCCTCCAGGTCAAGAAGCTGTTTACTGGCTTCACACTAGGAATGGAGGCACTTGAGAGAGCTGCGCCCCGGGACAGTGAAGTGTTAGTCTGGGGTAACTTGGGAAGCAAAAAGACAAGGGGAGAGCCCTGGCACTGCCTTCCACATGGACTGGCTGGATAGCTGCCTGCAGAGGGGAACACATCCCTCTCCTTGGGGGAAGAAAATCAGTGTCTGGGGATTAATTCCAGAAGAGGTGAGATGTACA
The DNA here is from genome assembly GCA_004024625.1 of Mellivora capensis. NCBI lineage: Eukaryota > Metazoa > Chordata > Mammalia > Carnivora > Mustelidae > Mellivora > Mellivora capensis. Next base: position 143,456 of record PISX010002715.1, read on the forward strand.
AAATTGCCTCCCTCCCTGTGAGACAGAGACAGAGCTTCTTCCCCAAGATCTACTTCAAAGGAAGAGGCAAGATCTCGTGAGAAACGCTGCCCTGGGATGTAGTCCACAGAAGAGGCCTGCCCAGGCCCAGATGTGTGGACAGTGAGATGCTCCAGGGAGCAGGAGACTAGCACCAGGAGGCTGTCACCAACCCCCAGGCCTCTTTGTCCCTTAACTCCTTCATCCCCAGTGACCCCTGCACCACTTTCGGCTCCTGCTCCCTTGGTGCCCAACACCTGCAAAAAGCAGCCATGCTTCCAACTGTCTGACTGTCCCTCAGTCTGACGTGCCTATCACCCAACATCCACCTCCCAGGGACCTCTCGTCTTTTCTGTCCACCTGCCTTACCACCATCCCTACCAGCCCAGACTCCAGTGCCCGGCACTTCTGATGCTCCCCTCCCCCGCTCCTAGGCCACATTACAGGGTCTATTTCTAGCCTACAAATAAGGGGAGCCACTCTCAGGTTTGAAAGGAAGGCTGCCGTGATTTGAGGTACCCTTTGAAGATTCTCCCCAGCAAGTGCTCACCATCACTCGGCATCAGGGAAATACAAATCAAAACCACAATGAGATACCACCTCACACCAGTCAGAATGGCTAAAATTAACCAGTCAGGAAATGACAGGTGTTGGTGAGGATGAGGAGAAAGGAGAACCCTCCTACACTGTTGGTGGGAATGCAAGCTGGTACAGCCACTCTGGAAAACAGCATGGAGGTTCCTCAGAAAGTTGAAAATAGAGCTGCCCTATGACCCAGCAATCGCACTACTGGGTATTTACTCTAAAGATACAAACGTAGTGATCCGAAGGGGCACATGAACCCAAATGTTTATAGCAGCAATGTCCACAATAGCCAAACTATGGAAAGAACCTAGATGTCCATCAACAGATGAATGGATAAAGAAGTGGTAAATATATACAATGGAATACTATGCAGCCATCAAAAGAAATGAAATCTTGTCATTTGCAACGATGAGGATGGAACTTGAGGGTATTATGCTTAGCAAAATAAGTCAATCAGAGAAAGATAATTATCATATGATCTCCTTGATATGAGGAATTTGAGAAAAAAGACACGGGATCATAGGGGGAGGGAAAAGTGAAACGAGACAAAACCAGAGAGGGAGAGAAACCATAAGAAACTCTTAATCTCAGAAAATAAACTGAGGGTGGCTGGAGGGGAGCAGCGTGGGCGGGATGGGGTGGCTGGGTGACAGACATGGGAAGGGTATGTGCTTTGGTGAATACTGTGAATTATGTAAGATTGATGAATCACAGACCTGTACACCTGAAGCAAATAATACAGTCTATGTTAATTGAAAAATTAAAATAAAAAGAAAAGATTCTCCCCCAGCTGGGGGGGAGCATTTTTGCCCCAGGGCTCTCTAAAGAGTGTGGGAAGCCAGTGCAGGAATCCTGATGAAGTTGGGTGGTGATGGAGAAAAGATGAGGACTGGTCACGAACTACATAGCAGGTCACACAATAGGACTTTGAGACAGAGGTGTCAATGCTGACACTCACATTTAAAACCTGACTGTTGAATGGGGGTGGGGCGCTGCCTTTATGTAAAGACACAACACAGGAGGAAGGGCCAGGGTCTGGGGATGTGAGGGTGGGGGAAAGTGATGACATCCAGCTCAGATGGCCTGGATTTGAGGAGCACGAGAGACTTACAGGAGGCCATGCGTCTGAAGGTCAGAGAGAAGCATGGGCAGGTGATGATCCCTGAAACGTGGGAAAGATCACCCAAGAGGATATGCAGAGTGGGGTGCAGGTGAGAAGAACATGGGGTACAGTCTTGAGAAAACAGCATGCACCCAAGACGTCAAGCTCAAGAGGCTGGAGGAACCCCAAGGAAGGGCAGTGACCAGGGGACCTGGTGACAAGGAGGTTGCTGACTACTCCAGAGAGGCTAGTTCCTATGGAGGGAAGAAGCCAGGGCACAAATGACAAGTAAGGAAGTGGGGAGTAGGAGTTACGCCCCCCTCTCCAGGAGTCTCACCATGAAGGGGAAGGCAAGAGGCCTGTTTGGGAGGGGCTCCAGGGGCAAGTGACCACATAAGAGCATACAATGAATGAACAGGGGTCTGTGCCAAGGGGAACTCTTCAATGCAGTCCTCGTCTTGTCCCCGAGGCCTGGGGCTGCTAAGTGTAGGGCCCAGGTTCCAGACAGATGCCCGGCTGGGCAATCTCTCAGCAAAACAGTCCAACACATACCCAAGCTGGTCAAATGCAGCCAAGGCCACCCCTTCCTGGAGAAGGATGGGCATGGGGCAAAGAGCCACGGCAAACATACTGTGCCTGGGATGGACGCTTCAGGGCGGGCTGGGTCAGCTATGAAACCTTCCAAGCCAAACAAAGACTGGTCACCCCACGACTTCTAGCAGGAGCCCCATTCCTAGAGCTGCCTGAACAACGTAATGCTACTATTTCCGTCAGGAGAAGCAGCAGATTTTTAGCTGTATGGGGAAAGCACACAATTGGAATTGAGTGGCCCGTGCCACCAAGGCGCTGGAGACTCCTGGGAATGCAGCTTGAAGGGCCTATACCGTAAGCAAGTCCGTCCCTTTGGTACCATGGAAGAGAGGAAAAGTTTTCATGGCCCCTGGAGTCAGCCACACCTTTCAAATCTCAAATTTCAAAAACTGCTGCGTGACCGTGGGTCTTGATTTCTTCACCTGTGAAACAGAGCTAAGGACACTCTTCCACAGTTGTTTTAGGATGAAATGAGGTAACATTGGTGAGGAGTGACCTTCCATACAGTAGGGCTCCATAACTGGAAGGTGGGGGTAGAAGGATTATTTCCTTGGGGGCTGGTGGGCAGACGGGCCCCGCGGCCAGCGCGCCCAGCCCACAGCAGCCCCAGGTCACTCACCCGGATGCCACGGCTGTAGGTGATGAGCTTGAGGATACGCAGGGACTGCATGCCGTCAGCAATGTTGAGGTAGGGGTAGTGCTTGCCCTTGAATCTGTGCAGACCGTAGGGGATGAAGATAGTGACAATAATGACGACATCCAGCAGGTTGTAGCCGTCCTTCCAGTAGTTGATGGGGTCCACGTAGAGCTTCATGCAGAACTCGGAGCTATAGATGGACACAAAGATCAGCTCGGAGACCTGCGGGGGTGCCGAGGGTCAGAGGGTCAGAGGGTCAGGCCAAGCGGCAGAGCCCCATCGTTCCTCCTCTCCCTGCAGGAGGGGCCCAGCCTGCTGTCTGCATCTCGGCAGGCGGAGGGTACGCCTCAGTCAACCACGTGACAGAGAAACCCAGGCAGAGGTGCAGGCACACAGCTTCCCTTTCTGCAGCTTCCCTCCCTGCAGCCCGAAACTGGGGCTAGGTCACACCCAGAGGCCTTGAGAACGACAGACTGACTGGAAGACAGAATGACCACCTAGACGCCAGTCTAAGTCAACTGGGCATGTGAGGTAACCTGAATGTAAGCTTTCCCAAAGAAAAGATCCCAAGAGTTTTCTGGTCAACCTGAATGTCCAAACTTTTAGGAACAGAGATGAAATACTCAAATATCTATTAATATTTATCCATTCATCACAAATACTGAAAATCAGTTAATTGTTTTAGAACAGTTAGAACAGCAGAATATTCTGCTTTTTTCCCACTTCTATACTTTATGAAATAACCTTATTTAAATTCTTCTCGTGCATCTACAACCCAGTGGCTTTGATTTTACCAAAAGGTACTTCCTGAGTGATCTTTTTCCTTATTATCAAAACACAACAATGAGTTAGACGAAAATACTCAGCCCCCAGGAAGCATATGATCTAGTACAGGGAGACAGAAATGAAGGCTCAAACAAATACGGAGATAATATGACCCCAGATGGGAAGGAAGGGGAGCAAAGGAAATAGCCAAAGGAGATGAAAGGACTGGTTAGGTTGGGGAGGGAGAGTCGTGGCAGCTATTTTAGAAAAGGTGGTGAGTGGAGGCCTTGGAAAGGAGCCATACTAAAATCTGGGACAAAGTTCCCCAACGGCAAGTACAAGGGCCTTCAGGTGAGAAAGGGTTTGCTCAAAGAACAGCAAGGTCCACATGGCTAGAACAGAAAGGGGTGAGGAGGGCAGGATATGCCGTTGAAGGGGCAGGCCACAGAGGGTAGGCCTGGTGAGAGCTTGAATTTTAACCTGCACCTTGGAGGATTCTGAGCAAGTGAGTGATAATTTACATTCTTAACAGATCTCCGTGGAAACGCAGCTGGTGGGGACCTGACCAGAAGGACGAGTGAGGGGGGAGCCTAGGGAGGAAGAGTCAGAGAGCAGGAGAATGATTTCTCCCAGTTACCCAGCTAGAGGGGAGGTTAAACCGGACTGGACTGGGATGGTGTGGCATCAAAGGGAAGAGGGGACAGCCTGTCTCTTGTAGGCTGCCGAGTCAGGACTTGCTGCTGGAGTTCGGGGTGGACAGGGAAGACAGGAGTCCAGGGAAGATTCTAATGCTTGAGACAGAGCAACTGGGTCAGCAGTGATGCTTTCCCTGGGATGAGTTTGGGGTGCACTGAAATGGGCTGGAGAGAGTTTCTGGAGAGAAACAGGAAGGCTTTTGAGATAGAGCACCTTTTAAATATATGTCAGATGCTGCCACTGGAAGATGTAACTGAGGCTACAACTATCCATTCAGATAATATTAGGGCAGCTGGGATTTTTATTTGTCCTGCCTACTTATGTTTGTGGCTCCCTAATTAGCAACTATTTAGTTACACTGTTATTTTTTAACTGCTATGTAATATTTAAGGTACAAAAAAGACATAAAGAATAATATAATGAACAACCACTTACTGCCACCCAGCTTAAGAAATAAAATATTATTACCATTGCAGGCAGCCTCCTGTGTAGCCATCAGGGACCTTATGTATCCCTAAAAGTACATGGCATTCTTTTGCATTTTTTTAGACATCACAACAACTAGCATAACGTTACACTGAAGTACTCTGGCAATTTTTTTTTCCATTTAAAATTATGTTGGAACACCTGAGTGGCTCAATCAGTTAAACATCTGACTCTTGATTTGAGCTCAGGTCATGATCTTAGAGTTGTGAGATCAAGCCCCCCCCCCACCACCAATGCATGCACTCTCTATCTCAAATGAATAATTTTTTTAAATTTTTTTTAAGATTTTATTTATTTATTTGACAGACAGAGATCTCAAGTAGGGGAAGAGGCAGGCAGAGAGAGAGGAGGAAGCAGGCCCCCCGCTGAGCAGAGAGCCCGATGCGGGGCTCCATCCCAGGACCCCGGGACCATGACCTGAGCCGAAGGCAGAGGCTTTAACCCACTGAGCCACCCAGGCGCCCCTCAAATGAATAATTTTTTTAAAGATTATATTTATTTATTTGAGAGAGAGAGAGAGATAGCACAAGCCAGGAGAAGGAGAAGCAGGCTACCACTGAGCAGGAAGCCTGACATGGGACTCGATCCCAGGACCCTGGGATCACGACCTGAGCCAAAGGCAGACACTGAAATGACTCAGCCACTCAAGTGCCCCTAAAATGGATAAGTCTCTCTAAAAATAAATACAACTATGAGATTCATCGATGTTGATATGTGTAAACCTAGTTTACGCAAAACCTAGTGGTTTTACTACTATGTAGCAATACCACTCATGAAAATACTGTATTTATCTAGTTACCCATTGGGAATATTTGGCTTGTTGGTAAATTTTACTATTGCAACAGCACAACAGTATAAAAAGGGTGAGTAATTGGTATAGGTTTTATCATATCCATGTGTAAAGCTTCCCTCGGGTACAGACCAGGAGTGTAATTAGGGAGTTGTAAGATAAGAACACCTTCAACTTGACTGGGTGGTGAGAAGTGTTTTCCGTAGCTATTGTACCCATTTAATACCACAGTGTTCCTACTGCTCTACACGCTTACCAATGATTCCCACTGTTGAACTTCTCCATTTTTCTCAGTTTGATGAATATGCAATGGTATCTTTTTATTTTATTTGTAATTTCTATAATTAATGAAGCTGGACATCTTTTTATACACTTAAATTGTAAACTGCCTGTTTCTTATCTTTGCCAAATTCTCAGCTGGATTGTTTTGTTTTTTTTCTTACTGGTCTGCAAAACAACCAATTTTTCCAAATATTTTGAATCCTGATTCTTTACCTGTTAGATGTGTTGCAAATATCTTCTCCTCTGCTGACTTATGTTTTCACATTTTCTTTTTCTTTTTTTTTTTTAATTTTATTTATTTCCTTGACACAGAGACAGAGATCACAAGTAGGCAGAGAGGCAGGCAGAGAGAGGTGGGGAGGCAGGCTCCCTGCTGAGCAGAGAGCCCGATGCAGGACTCGATCCCGGGACCCTGAGACCATGACCTGAGCCGAAGGCAGAGACCTAACCCTCTGAGCCACCCAGGCGCCCCTGTTTTCACATTTTCAATAATCTTTTGATGAACAGAAGTTTAAAATCTTAATGGAATCAAAGGAACCAAACTGTTTTTTCATGACTTACAGAGTTTGTATTTCAAGAAACCATCCTCTCCTGAGATTGTGTAAATATTCTATATTTTCTTTAAACATTTTGAAGTGTCACTTTTCAGGCTGGGTCTTTAACCAAGTTGTGTCTGCCATGAAACAAAGATCCAGTAACATCCTCTCTCCATACCTATGACCAATGGTCCAAGTACTGTTTCCGTAGAAGGCGCCCTTTTGGCACTGGCCCACAGTGCCCCCTGAAAGGTGTGGGGTCTCTGTCCAGACCAGGGTCTGTTTCCCAGCACTCTTGCCTGTTGCCCTGGCCTGTACCCTGCCTTCATTACGAAAGCCCTACAGTCTGCTTATCTGGTTAAGTCTAGCCTTCTCTCCCTTTTAAACTTTCAAACTCATCTTGTTTGTTTGCTTTTTCTCTTTTATTCTTTTCCCTAAATTTTAGCATCCGCTTTTGGCAACCCCTAAAAAACACTCTGCCCTATTTCTTATTGTAATTGCATTAATTTTATGGATTAATTTGGGGAGACTTCACCTCTAAGAAACTGAGCTTTCCTATCCATGGTCTGATAGATCTTGCTATTTCTTTGTCTTCTTTAACAACCTTCACATATTTGAATTATTTTCTCCTAAAATATCACACAAATCTGGGGCATTGGGAGGGCTCAGTTGGTTAAGTGTCTGCCTTTACCTCAGGTCATGATCCTGGTGTCCTGGGATCAAGCCCCATGCTGGGAATCCCTGCTCAGTGGGGAGTCTGCTTCTCCCTCTGTCCTTCCCCCTTCTTGTGCTCTTGCTTGCTCTCTCTCAAATAAATAAAATCTTTTTTAAAAATCACACATCTTTTTTTGATTTATTAGATTTTATTAAATCTTTTGTCAAAGTACTTTCCATATTCCATTAGAAGTGCTGTTTTATAACTGATATATTAAATGTAATTAATTTTATTTATTAATTATATATCCAGCAAACTTGCTGGGCTTTATAATTAACTTTATTAATTAGTATTAACTTTATTAGTTAACAAGTTTTTTCCAGATTCTTTTGGGGGTTCTATGCAGAAAGGACAGTATTTTTCTGAACTTTGAAAGAGAATACTGCTAAAGTTTCATCACTATGTGTGAAGTTTTTTTTTAAGATTTTATTTATTTATTTGACAGATACAGATCACAAGTAGGCAGAGAGGCAGGCAGAGAGAGAGAGGAGGAAGCAGGCCCCCTGCTGAGCAGAGAGCCCGATGCGGGGCTCGATCCCAGGACTCTGGGATCATGACCTGAGCCGAAGGCAGAGGCTTTAACCCACTGAGCCACCCAGGCGCCCCAATGTGTGAATTTTGATACAAGTTTTACATAGATACCCTTAATTGGGTTAAAAATAAATCCTTTCTATTCCTAGTTTGCTAAGCTTTTATCTCCTTGTTTTTTTAGAGTTTTAAAAATGTATTTATTAGAGAGAGTGCATGAGTGGGGAAAAGGGGTAGAGAGAGAAGCAGACTTCCTGCTGAGCTGGGGCCCCACATGGGGCTCCATCCCAGGACCCTAAGATCATGACCTGAGCCAAAGGCATATCCTTAACCAACTGAGCCACCCAGGTGCCCTGCTAAGTTTTTATCTTAAAGGATATTCATGATATATTTTTTTCCTGCATCTCTTGAAACTATCTGATGGGCTTTTTTTTTTCTCCTTTAATATTTTAAGCTGGTTAATAAAATATGTGGATTTTTCTAATGCTTGAATTTCTGAAAAAGAAAAAACTTGGCAATGATATATATACTCTTTTTCATCCATTTTCTAATTCAGTTTCTTAATTTTCTCTTTGGGATTTTTGTGTTAATGTTCATATAATTGGGTGTCATTTTTCTTTCTCATATTATCCTTGTCTAGTTTGGCATGGAAGTTATACTAGCCTCACAAGATGACCTGTGGGCAAGGCAGATATACTCATTTATCTAATCACTGTAAGCACTGTATAGGTTTAGAATGATATCTTCCATGAATGTAAAACTATCTAGTCTGGGTTAGTTCATAGGTTTCGGGGGTAAAGTTTTAACTACTAATTCAATGCTTTATAGCCATTAAAGGAAATATAAGGACATACAAAGTTTACTTCAAGTTTTTGCTTTTTTATTGAAAATCAGTTTTGTAAATTTTTATTAGAATATCTTATTTCAGCTAGGTTTTCAAATTCATTGGCATAAAATTATTAATTTACTGACATCTACTGTATCTGTAATTTTCCTTTTAAATACCTGACATGAGGGGCATCTGGGTGGGTCCATCAATCAGGCGTCTCCCTTTGGCACAGGTCATGATCCCAGAGTTCTGGGATCAAGTCCCAAATAGGGCTCTGGGCTCAGCGAAGAGCCTGATTCTCCCTCTGGCTGCTGTCCCCCTGTTTGTACTCTTGCTTTCTTTCTCTATCAAATGGATAAATAAAAAACCTTAAAAAAAACCCCAAACTCTAACATGATTCAGAGCTTCCTTTGTCTTGTCTAATGAACAAAGTTATTTCATAATTGTTTCCTAAGCTCTAACTGTGGCTTTGTTAATACTTTCTCTTAAATCGTTGCTTTCTATTTCATTAATTTTTGCCCTTATCTTTATTATTTCCTTTTTTCTATTTTCCTTTATTCTTCTACTTTTCCTTCCTTTTTCCTTCTTTTTTTTATCATATGATTTTACTGGTAAGTGGAATTTTTTTTTTATAAACATATTTTTATCCCCAGGGGTACATGTCTGTGAATCGCCAGGTTTACACACTTCACAGCAGTAACCATAGCACATACCCTCCCCAATGTCCATTACCCCACCCCGCTTTCCCGACCCCCTCCCCCCAGCAACCCTCAGTTTGTTTTGTGAGATTAAGAGTCACTTATGGTTTGTCTCCCTCCCAATCCCATCTTGTTTCTTTTCTTCTTTTTCTACTCCCCTAGTCCCCCATGTTGCATCTCCACTTCCTCATATCAGGGATATCATATGATAGTTGTCTTTCTCTGATTGACTTATTTCACTA